>CM060268.1:9008636-9083966 GCA_030684275.1 Acipenser oxyrinchus oxyrinchus
CCTCCTTTCTTCTCCGCCACCCTCACTGAAATTAATTTGAACTAAGTGTCGACTAAGTGGCTGGTGGGCGGACATGCGCGTGACATGATGCGTTCTCGGTTAACTATCTGCCTGGGAGGTTTAGTTGATTTACTCTTTCAGCCTCTTGCAAATACAATAAAGAGCATGCAGTTCACGTTTACGGTAACTGAGCTGAAATGTACTTATTTGGATTAAAAAAAAATACAACCAATGTAAGCGCACAACAGAGAAAAGGTAACGAGACGAGGTCGTTTATTTTTTTGCAAAATGTAACTGTAATATTATTACTCCCATCAGAAGATGAACGCATTATATTACCTCGTTATTGACAAAAGTAATATTATTGCAGTAACGCGTAAGTAACGAATTGCCCCAACTCTGAATTTCCATGGTTATCCCCACAACCGATTCAAAGCTCCAAAAATATTAAAGCTGTGAGCGCCATCTGCTGGAAAACAACAAAACAAGCAAACTAAACCTTGAAACATCAAGAATGCAATCTTCCAACCACATTGGGTCTATAGAAATGGCAATGCACACATTGTCTGTTTGACTGTCACTTTCTGTTATTACTGGTCAAAGATCTGCATTGGTTTAAAGCAGGTTCCGTCTTAAATCAACTTTAACCCATTTTTCAATACAGTCCCATTGACGTGTCCATGTTTACTTTCATGTGTTTGGTTTGATGTACACACTATATTGGCTTTGCTCAAGACTTAAGTGGGCGGAGTTTGAGTCCTTGTATCGCATGTACACATGTGAACCACTGTGTGGCGCTGGAGCACAAGGAGGCTTTGGGTACCGCTCAGCTTGCTGTACTGTCGTGCATGAGGGAATTGTTAAACTTGCCAAATGATAGTTTAGACTGAGTAAGACCTTTTTCCTCCAGCTCATACCTACAGTAGTTGTTTCCTGCTAGTTCTGTGACATGTAGTAGTTTATTTTTCTCTTTACAAACCTGTGTCACGCTTGATTTTGAGAAGAACATTTTTAGTTTTAACTGTGAATAACTAATTACTAATGTGTATAAAATGTTCATTTTGTATTGATAGTTAGTTAATATATTAAAATATCTATCTATAATAATAGAAAACAGGGTCTCATTTGCTAAATATTACTGTAACACAGATAAAGAACATCACCATTGAGTAAATGCCACACCCAATTTAGTTTTTACTGTTTGTATACTAAATCACAATCTATCACTCCATACTTGTACAGTAACTGAATGCCAAGCCATCTGCCTGGCAATCTTACTGAATTTTATGGATTCGTCATATGGCATCTGCAGATAAAACAGAAAGAACACATCTGGAAAAGGGGCAGATTGCAATAAAAAAAGAACCACATCTGGAGACAGAGTAGATAAAATAGGACCCCACATCTGGAAATAGAACGCTTTTGATAATAAGGCTTGCTATTCAGTTTAAACATTTTGATTAAGTTTTCAAATTACATACATACACTACTACAGATATTTAACATACACATATACATCTGGAGCCTCAATTACTGTATTACAAAACAGAAATGCTATTTAGATAGTATAGTAATAAATATATATTTTATAAAAGTAACAATAGTAAGCTAATAAGTATATAATAAAAAAATGAAGCCTCTCTTTTGCAAAGTTTTTTTTTAGAATTCAGAATACTGTATGGCCATTGTCTTCTGGAATGAGAACTTAGTTGAAAGTTCTACCCCTGTTTCTGTAGCAACGACAATAACAGTAATTGATTAGGTAATCAGCGAAGCATCTTTTTATTTAGGTAATAATGTAAATGAAAGTCTGTCAATCACCGTACTGACAGCGCAATCCTGCTAGGGTCTGGCTGGTATGCAGAATTAAACCGTGCTTATTCCTGGGACGGGAAGAGAGGGGAGGGGAGGGGAGGGGGGTTAGATTATACACCTTAAGAGTCCTATTTAGCAGACAGCAGACAGTGATAGATTGGGGTTATATTTCCACAGTTGAGCAGCTTTCCGTTGGATAAAGCATGCCCTTCCTCAAGGATCTTCTGGCGAAGGTGTGCGGTATTGTCTCCTCAACTAATTATAGCCATCCTTTACCAGTTGAGTTTGATAGTCTCTGCACGAATTTCCACCCGAAGAAGGCTCCTAGGAGACAGACCACCTCCCTCTCCACCCTCTACATCCTGGACTACAGCTCCCGAGCGGGAGAGCTGGGCCTGGAACCTGGGCCTCCTGCACTCAACCTCAGCGGGATGAAGCTCACCTTCAAAAATGGCAAGTGGATATCAGAGGGAGGGGAGAGACCCAGCAAGTCCAAACGTGCCCTCCGGAATCTGAAGCAGAAGAACCGAGTCCTGGAGGAGGAGAACAACTACCTGCGGGTGCGCACAGAGCTGCTGGTGGACATGCTGGCAGAGAGCACTGCCCATCTGCAGCTCCTAGAGGACGAGGTGGAGCGCGAGGCATTCAGAGACACGAGGCGGCGCCAGTCTGTCCGTAGAGTCTCCAACGTCACCGCTTCCAACATCCCAGAGCCCATGTTGGGGGCAGAGTCCAGTGAGGCACACAAAGAGTTGGGGAGAACCTCCATCCCCACCACCACAAACACCACCACTGAGCCCATGCTGATTCCAGACAATGAGGAGGGCAAGAAGAAATCTCACAGGTCATCAGAACCATCCACTTCCACAGCCACAGCTCAACTCAGAACGTTTCCAGAAACAAGGAAGGAGAAGAAGGCTGTGCGAAGAGCTTCAACACCACCTGGCTTCTCCACTGTTGAGCCCATTAGTGGGAGGCCATATGTACTGTAGTATATGCTTAGATTCTCCACCTCTCCAAAACTAAGACTATGTGATCACAGGACTGAAGCCCATGGCCTTCGCATTCAATTGAAGAAAATAGATGTCCAGTCCAGTCTAGCGCCGGTAAATCGTAATAAACATTACTTTGAAGCACACTTATAAATTTGTGTGTTTATGGAGAAGTGTGAGGCTAGGGGTCATATCAATAAAGGTTACACCAAAATACAATCTGCACAATTATTTGTGGAAAAGAAAGAAAATGTTACTATTATAAGATAAATAACAATCCTGTTTGGAATAATTTTGGTTCTTTGTATTAAGCGTTTGGGTTGTTTGTTTCTTAGTTTTGTAACATTAGCACAGTTTAATTTAGCTTTTAAAAATATTATTGGTGAAGATGACTGCTGGTTTAGGATTGGAACTTGAATTTCAACCTGAAGGTGTGGGTTTCCATTGACAGGGTATACATCTGTAGTTCTGAATTTGAGTTGTCATGAAGGCAGTTTTATTTTTCCTGTTAAATACTGAAAGTTGAAAAAACTATTTAGAATATAAAGAAAAGGCTAGTAATTAACACTGGGATACATGCTTTTTACAACATGCACTGCAAGTGTAGCCATTCCTATATCCGATGTAAATCTTACAAATCAGATGAGAGGATATTGCGTTTCATTCAGATAAAGCGAGTTAAAACTTTTGCTTGTTTACATCAGAAACCCAGCAACAGTCTTCATGGATATTAAACTGTGTTAAAATAAGCAAAAGAGGCTTTAAAAAACTCAAGGTCATATTGGTGGAATGGATTAAAACAACCAATCACATCCAAAGTTCAAAGGCTCTAAAACGGAAGGGGTACCTCTGTAATTGCTTTGCCTACAGCAATTTCTAAGGGGCCACTTAGATGACACTTTCTCAGCAGTGGGGACAGAACCTTAAATTAAAGCTGGGCGGAGCAACTCTTGAGACAATTTAGAAACAACAACCAGTATACATTTTAAAAGCTTAAAAACACTATGGCGGAAAAAAGTCAAAACAAACAAAACTGACATTTTATACAAAACAATGAGGGTATTCTGACACAGATGTTCAACCCAGACCTCCAAATGTTGAGTAGAGCTCAGCTGGCCAAATGTATTGCTGTTAAAATCCTGTATTATTATGTATTAAACACCCCCTGCCACACAGAGTGTACTGACTATATTGTACTCCATCGGTCTATGCAATTCCGGAGCCTTTCAGGTGTAGAGGAAGCACCATTTCATAGTTTTAATTGGAGTTTCCTGTGATTGTGTGGTTATTAGCACTCAGCACCCTGCTTTGTGTCAGGGCAGCTATCCCACTTCCTCCACACAGCCACAGGAAAGCTACAGAAGGCAGGAGCAATCAGCCGAAACAAGGGGGCAAAGCAAAGCAATTTTCTTCAGTTTGTGTACAGTGCTTTGATTGTAAGGATCTGTTGATAAGCATATACAGCGCTTGCATGTGAATAACATTGCATAGATACTGACACTTTTGTTGTACAATATTATTGTGTACACTTTTCGTATTCAGTGATTTTTTTAAATGCCCAAATGCGTAAAATATTGTACTGTAGTTTTCTAAAAATATATATATATATATATTAAAGACAATGCTATGATTCTTAAGCACTTCTAAATCAAATTAGTCTCATGCTTGTATTTTTATCTGAAAGCATTCTCCAAGGACATTAGTCTCACATCTGCACTGTTCATGTCTGAATGAAAGAGATGTTTTTGTTAAAATGAAATTAGTTTACTGCTGGAATTTTAATCAATATCAGGACTTTTAAACCAGGGCAAAATTGAGGATGCTTTCTGAAAGCAGTTTGGAAATTTGGGCTACTGTACAAAATATTGACACATGAGTAAAGCCCCATTATTCTCAGACTCATTCTGCATAACTGGTGATCCCTTATACAAGTTTACCACAGTATTTTTAAAACAATGCAAATGGAGGTTATTAGCAGTTACTTGTGCAGATTTGTCTAAGTGTAATGGAATGGTAATAACCTCTGAAAAATCTGAAAATGGTTACTGAAAGTGCGTTGATTTAAATAGACAAAATAGAAGCAATAAAATGGGTTATTTGGCCCACATGTCATGTCATCTTGTGTTTGAAAGTGAAAGTGTTTAGTTGTAATGATTTTAGTGACATTTGTTTCTCATTTCTCAACTTGTTACCCCAACATTTTGGTTAAAAACACTAAAAAAAAAAAAAAAAAAAAAGAAAAAACTGGTTACTGGTTTTGTAACATTGGTCCCTATTCACAAATATTACAGTTTTTGAAGACTGTTTATAAATATTTTGGTTATACAGTGCTTTGAAAAACAAGAATGCATTAATAAACTCTCTCTGAAACAGATGAGAAAGGTTTCATGGACTGCAAGCTTGACTGAATTAATCAAAATAAAAACAAGAATCAATCCTTAACAAAAAGTCTTTTTCAGCTTTTAAGTAGGCCTTAATTTATGCTATTTTCTTTATACCATTATAATTGCAGAGCAAAGCTGGAGGCCACACAGCGACAGGAGGAAGCTGAATCTTTGAGATAACCTGGTAGACTAATGACTTTCCCACAGAAACTGTACAGTAATAAGATGCTGTTTTTATTATGTCAAGGAGTCTGGCTAAAAAACAATAATAAACAAATATATACCCAGAAAAGCACAGCTATTCCTGTCTTTGTTCTGAGTTTTAATAAATAATGGAAGAAAGAAAAATACTCTATTCTTTTTCATTCTGTTGACAATGACTCTCATCGTCTTGAGGAAGCGTGCTTTCCTTGTCTTGTGACAGGAAGCTGGTTGGGAAGCCCAGAGGGGGTATTCAGGGGTTATAACAACACACTCTGGACTGTCCCCTGAACCTCAGGTGGATGTCAGGTTAAGCCAGGACAGGACTAATTGCTGGGGACAGACGTGCTTAATCAATGAGCTGCAGTCACACAGTTGCAACTTCTAATGCCATCCATTGGGTCTGACTTGAAACACTCATTAATGTCCATCAGCAGCAGATCAAATCGATTTCAATTGGGACTCTGTCAGCCCCAGTTAGGGTTGGCAGAACTTGATCTCTCCAACTCCCACTGATGGTGAAAGTCATCTAACGAGTGTCCAGTGCAAAGGAAATGTGTGGCGGTTTTTAAATCTCTGACTGCAGGCAGGACATGGGACTGTGGATATATTATACTGTCACGGTAATGTTGGAAGTTTGTGAAATAAAAACTGTGTATGTGTAAAGTCTGGTTGCAAACTGGATTGTAGACTGCAGGTTAAATCAGTGACAGCCCCACTTTGATATTGGTACAAGATGATTCTGGTTTTACAGGTTTCATGGTGTAGGTTGAATTATGGCAGAAGAGGCTTTGTCCTTTATTTACATGAAACTTCAAAGCATATTTGTGGATATAAAACATCAAATGTCAGTTCAAGCAAGGGGCTAAGTCCCCTGGCCACAAACCCTCTATATAACAATATACTCAAGTCTTCCAGTAGAAAAACATACCGTAAAATACCTGTGGGGGCCGGAGAGTTTTGGGTTGTGTACAGATAGGAAATGTAAAGGTTCTGAACCAACTGACTAGCACAGTCTTTGGTATGTATATACTCTATTGCTTTTGACTAACATTTTGTAAAAGACTAGGTTTGTCACTGCTACCATATCCTATTTTTTCTAATCCTATCACTTCTATCAGATGATTTAACCATTCTGCAACAGAGTGGGGTGGGGTGGTGGAGATTCTTTCCAGTGACACAAAATTATTTTCTTTGCAAATATGCTTGCTGTAAGTATTACCCGTTCATTGTATTTAGGTAAATCATACATTACTATAAAAAGGTAGTTGTATTACAGTCAAATACAAAATGTAAAAAAGCATTTACAGCAATGATATTTGTATAAACTTTAATTTTCAGAAGCAATAAAATATTTTATTCACACACACACACAAAAAAGAATTGCACTATATGGAAACATGGCTACAAGGGTAAGCTGCAATAACTTTAATGCAAACCACAAGGGCCAGCTCCATTGTGGGATGCTGGTGCCTGAAGTAGGTGCAGGCCATTGCGAGGAAGAATCGTCTACCCTGCCACACGGGCATGTCGTTTCTGTGTCAGAAGAATCGTCTGCCCTGCCACACGGGCATGTCGTTTCTGTGTCAGAAGAATCGTCTGCCCTGCCACACGGGCATGTCGTTTCTGTGTCAGAAGAATCGCCTGCCCTGCCACACGGGCATGTCGTTTCTGTGTCAGAAGAATCGCCTGCCCTGCCACACGGGCATGTCGTTTCTGTGTCAGAAGAATCGTCTGCCCTGCCACCTGCCCTGCCACCGGGCATGTCGTTTCTGTGTCAGAAGAATCGTCTGCCCTGCCACACGGGCATGTCGTTTCTGTGTCAGAAGAATCGTCTGCCCTGCCACGGGCATGTCGTTTCTGTGTCAGAAGAATCGTCTGCCCTGCCCATGTCGTTTCTGTGTCAGAAGAATCGTCTGCCCTGCCACACGGGCATGTCGTTTCTGTGTCAGAAGAATCGCCTGCCCTGCCACACGGGCATGTCGTTTCTGTGTCAGAAGAATCGTCTGCCCTGCCACACGGGCATGTCGTTTCTGTGTCAGAAGAATCGTCTGCCCTGCCACACAGGCATGTCGTTTCTGTGTCGGTACATGGTACACAGATGGTGCTCACCTACCCTGATCCTGGCAGTTTGAACTGCAGTTGTTTGAAAAAGAATAGTCACATTCATAAATCATTAGGGAGGGCTGGGAGCCAACAAATCTTTCTTTCCTCTCAGCCTTTTCAAAGGGAAGGGGGCAGAGGCGTGCCTGGGTGACCTTGGGAAACAGCTCTTTCCTTTAAACGTATGCCAGGAGACTTTTTCCTTTCTTCTTCTTAATTTTATTGATTTTATATTAAATTCAATCCCTTCTAGTTTATTTCTGTTGCCGCAGATGCTACCAAGTCCTTTCATGTTTTGACTGTAGACTGCAGTTTGATTTCAAGCTGAGTGGAGGCAGTGAGGTTTAGTGGTTAACGCTCACGGCTTGAAGACAGGCAGGCAGGGCTGTGTAGCGTTTAGACGAGAGATGACAGTCATAGGTCCAGGTTCTGAAAGCCTTACAGGAACAAGGAGATGGTGCAGCCTTATCTTTAAAGTGATTCAAAAATGACATTATATTAATTAGAGGACACACTAATTATAAGAAATGATTCACTTCTACTGCTACTGTATTGTTTGTTACTGTGGTGTAACTATGGTTGTGTTTTGGGTATCAAAAGTCTTTGACACAGAGATGTAGGCAGCCAAATGGATTGTAATCTACCCCAAAAGGCACAGCTTTAATTCTGGCAAACGTTGGCAACAACATGGTTCATATATCCACTGTTCCTGTTGAAAACTGTTTTAATTCAGACTCTATAGTCTCCTAACCCTTTGTAAGAATCATCCTTTATCATGTGGTTTTCATGTTCAATTTACAAGTATTTAATTTAGTTTCATTTATAATAACGACCCAAATGTATTTAAAAATATATATA
The DNA here is from genome assembly GCA_030684275.1 of Acipenser oxyrinchus oxyrinchus. Lineage (NCBI taxonomy): Eukaryota > Metazoa > Chordata > Actinopteri > Acipenseriformes > Acipenseridae > Acipenser > Acipenser oxyrinchus. Next base: position 9,016,990 of record CM060268.1, read on the forward strand.
TATTTTTTGTGAAGGCAACACACGATAATGACATCTGAATGATGTGTGCTGCTCTGCTTGCAAACAGCAGTTATGTGAAGGAAAAAACCAGAGACCCCCCCACACCCTTTTTTTCTTTATAACATGAACATTTCAACGTCAACGTTCAGCTGGAACCTTTTATTTAAATCAGGAAATGGACTGAGCAGGTGGTGACCAGGATACGGTTGTCACGGCGACCCGTTTCTAGGCTCGCTCAGGAAAGCAGGAATTTCCTCCACCTTGAAATGACAGAGGTGTCACTGTGTCAGCACTTCTATAGAAAACTGGCAGGCCTCTCTCTCTCTCTCTCTCTCTCTCTCTCTCTCTCTCTCTCTCGTCCTGGCAGAGGAGGGGTGCCAAGTGTGTTACACAGCTGGAAGAAATGGATTTTTATTCTCACATCAGCTCCTAATGGAAGACTAGGATTGACCACAGCCTCTTCAAACCAAGCCCATATGTCTTCCCTTTTTGTGTTAGTTCATTTCTGCAAAAACCCAGTCTTCACTTGACAATTATACAGTCCCCTAGTTATCAGCCTCTGTCCACCTATCTAAATACAAACTTCACTGTGAGAAGACCATTCTTCAGATCTGTTGGTGGCTAGTATATTCTTCTGTTAAAATTTCTAAAGAAAGAATCAATAACTAGAAATGAGCCATTCATATCCTATTTTTTTTATAGAGACTTTATTAATTATTCATATTTTGTTTTGTTTTAAAGAAACGACCTATAATATGTTTATATGTATGTTTATTAACCATAAGAGGATGTATAATAATAATAATAATAATAATAATAATAATAATAATAATAATAATAATAATGGGACTGAGAAGATGAGATAATGATTACTTTAACCTATCTAACCCTGTTCAAGTAAAAACACAGAGCACTATATCCAACAGGATATTGTTTCTGCAGTGCTGTATTAAACATATTCATATATAAAACAAGCTCCATAAAAATAGCCTGATCCTGTTGTCATTCCGACCTGTTGTTTGACTACGTGCATGACACCACAATTTCCTGTTTTTCTCACTGTGTTTTGAAGGCCTGCTTTCCACATCCTATTGTTCCACAGCACAGGGCTGTGCAGATATGAACAGTGGGGTGAGAGAGGGGGAGGAAGGAGGTGGGAGAGGGACAGACAGACTTATGATTTGACTGAGCTAGACCTAGCTCAAAAGGAATTCCAGTGTAGTTGAGGTTCAGAAGTTCTAGGGTCTGAGCCACAGATTCTGATGCTAAAACCATGCTGGAATCCTAATCACAGACCAGGATCAAATTAGTCTGCAGCAACCTCCCTCAGACACTGAATAATTGTAAAAATATATACCCATGTCAGAAAAAATCTGTATCTGAGTCATTACTTTCAACTGATTTGTTAGTAACTGATTTAATTTCAAACAGTCAACAGCCAATACCAGTTAAGTCAGTCAATTACAATTTCCAGGAAAAGGGCTAAACAACTAATCAGTTTAAATTAAATTCCTTTTTAAGAGGCTTGATGGCATTTGAAACTGTATAATGCTTTACAGATTCAACAGTATTTTCATTGTTTATGTGCAACAAAACTGAATTTTCCCAATAGCAATATGAGTTTAGGCAGAGGGTGAGCAGAGAAATGGCAGAACAGACAGATCTATGCAACCAAAGAAAGTGAATGAAATCCAGATCTTTTTGAGGTTGGAAAACTGGAGTCCTGTACATTGTGAGTTTGCATTCAGCTATGAATAAACTGGGCCCTGACAAGGCAAGCAAGTTGTTTATTTTGTATTGTCCATTTGTCCAAAGTATTTTGGTCAAATTAGTCTCATCTTAGGCCCATATGGACAATAATGAAGATGACAAAAACACTGCAGAATCTGACGCATTACCAGTACAGTATTGGCAGCCTTTGCTCAAGAGATGCCCAGGACAAAATGGAGGTAAGCTGGCATAACTGTGAAGAGAAGCACCCATGGGTGCAGAAAAATACAAAACACACATGTAAAGTAAAAATATTTTTTCTGCTTATCTTTCCCACATGGAACTTCAAGATTAATAATAAATATTGAAAATATAAAATAGCCACCTTTGTTTGATTGCTCTTAGTATTTGCAATCGCTCCAGTTCTCAAGTACTCCCACAACAGCATCTGTCATTTATATAGTTTCTTAACACCTCAATTGGAGAGCATTAAGAAAAGTGCTGCCGGAGCTTATATGAAGTATTTAACCCCCCCCCTGTCAAACAGGAAGGCTTTTAACATGCTTTGGGTGGGGGTGGAGGGATTCTAATTTCTTTTGTGAACACATTCCATAAGGGCATGGTATAGTTTAAAGTGTATTCATGGGCTGGTGCTGGATGAGCACAGGTAACAGATGAACCAAGTCATCCAAACAACAGGGCTCTGTAGGGGTTTGTATATTAACAACAGGTAATGTAAATATGTCCTCACAATCCCTGTAAGGACAGGCATATCTTGTGTTGATATTCTATACTTCTTAAGGACAGGCTGTTGAATTAAAAATGATTTTTTTGTTTCTGTTATTCAATGGAGGAATCAACTTTTAAGTTGTTTTTTGTTTGTTTGTTTAGTAGCCATTACTGAAGAACTGTACATACATTTGTTTCTATACACAGCCATTCTTCTTTGTTCATATTTCCTGGCTGCCAGGCACTGGTGTGGGAGACTCGCGTCATCAAACCTAGGACTGGAAGTGTGATTAAGTTATTCCTGGTGACAATTTCTCTCAGTTTAGTACAGAATCACGTCAACTACAGTTTGTTTACCAAAAGTTACTGTGTGCCTTTTTCTTTCTTCAGGGTATATCACATTATTTCGTGTCTTAAAGGAGTCCTGACCAATGCTTTAAAATCAGTTTGCTTACCTCGTATTTGCTTTATTTCCATTATTACCCTTTTACTTGAGGTTCTTCACTTGTTTTAAAATTCAGGATATGAGAATATTTCAAATGCAACACAACAGATAACTGCTGCCTCCCTTTTGTGTAGCCACATGGTCTAATTGCAGCTAGATCCTTGGAGTCAGTTTGAACTACAGCATATTCCAATTGAAATATAAAATACAAGCAAGGAACCAAACGATGAGCAGAAGGGGGGCCGGTGATCATAATGCAAGTGAGAATAAGGATTTAAAAACCTTGGTTAGCTCTCCCTTAATGACTTTAAATGTTTATAACCAGTAAGAAGGTTGCTTTATATTTGAGCCTTGAAAGTTTTGAGGCTAGATCATTCGTTTAGATTAAAATCGCTTCATAACCACCTTCTACTTGTTAGCTTTTGGGGTTTTTTTTCATACCAGCTTTTAAAAGTTTTAAGTTAAAAGATAAAAAGTAAAAATTCAAAGTGTTTTTTTTTTTTTTTTGTAAATGCTTGTAAAAAAAAAAAGATCTGAAGAGGTGAGTCTTACAGATCAAAGGAATTGCACGCTTTTGTGTGGTTTCTCTCGCTGAGCCTTGGGATAGTGCATTTGTTCTCTTTCAGACAGGAGTCCAAACTTTGACAAGATAGGAAGAGATTATATTCTTGTCAGGCCAATTTTAAGACTAAAAAAGTACCAACTTTAGGCTTCCCACATTGGGCTATCGAATTTGCACTCCCTCTAGTTTGTGCTCTGATATCAGCCTGGGTGGGACTGGCCCTGGGAAATTTATAGTATCTCAACAAATCTCACCATTATCTATTTTATAGTGAGTTATGTTGGCCTCTTCAGTGTTTATTTAAATTACTTGACCAGGAGAAACTTGTTTAGAGAGTCCTCGTGGACAGGAAAGAGGCAGCAAAGGAAGGGAGCTTTATCAGCTAGGGCCATTTCTCTGACTCAGATTGTATTTGTTTAAAAGATTTACTAGATCTCCCTGCCTTTCCCAAAGATTATTGACCCTTGTGATTATGAGTAGTACAGTACAACAGCATTGCTCACAAAATTCTTTGTCTATAAAAAAAAAAAAACACCCTGTTGAGCTGTTTTACTGACAGGGAGTTATTTTATAAATGGCTCAATTGGACCTAAAATGAACTTTTAGACTTTTAGCACATATTTTCATTAGCCTGGTATCACCATACAGTGTTCAATGCAGTGCTGTTAAACAAACAAGTTTGTCCTCTCCCATCATCTATACATAAACCAAGGCTTATGGTGTTTGGGTTATAAGCACGACCTTTTACTTGTGAGTCATTTATATTAAATTAAGTTTGTTAAAAGATTTGAAGAGCTGATACTGTTCATTAGATATAATAATGCAAACACTAGCTTTCAAGACATCAAAAGTCTCAGGTGTAAATGGAACTCTTCAAAACAATTATCATGACTACCTTGATTAACACAGAAATTAATGTCTTAAAATTAAGTTGGATATTTGTATATTCTTGAAACTGTTCTTGTTGGCTTATTTAACACCATGGTTACCAGTCTCTAAACAAGTTAAAGTTTTATGAACAAGCCCTGTAATGAATAGCAGAACACATCTGTATTTAAAATCTACCCTTCACTGGTTTAAAAATCCTGGAAATGTACAGGCCAAAAGTTTTGCATCACCCTATATAATTAACTGGCTTTGCTTCATAAGGTTGAATGAAACCTGCTGAATAATGTTACATTATCATATTGAATTACATACCACTTCGTAGTTTTCTGTAAGCGTAACAAAAAACTGACAAAAATTGAAAAATTTCAAAATCTAACATGAAATACTGTACTACTATTATGGCTTCAGGTGGACTTTCGCAATTTCATTTTGTAGTTTCTTTGATTTTTGTTTGTCTTAAAATTTTAGGTGATGCAAAACTTTTGGCCATAGCTGTATGTACTCAGCTAATACCGACAGCCCCTGAATCCAGAATTAATTTAGTTGAAAATGCATTTTAACCACACTGAAAATCCATAATAGACTTAAAGATATGACTAGATGCCAGTTTACCCAGGTCTGTGTTTCTTGTCTGTGTTTTATGATACAACACTGGAACTGTTAGGTTTTGCTGAGGATTCATTGGTAAAGTTCAACCTACTCCAGTTTTCACTTTGATGAGTTCACTTCAAATCTAAACAAAGGGGGCAACAGCAGCCTGTGAGAAAAAAGGGTTAGTGTTTCTTTAAAAGCTGTACAAGTTGTTTTAACTCCTGCCCAGTTTCCTGAGGGTTTTTTTTTTTTTGGAAAAGTGGAGTCTGGCTTCTCTGCACTTGGTCCCAGCATCTCAGTCTGATTGCATTTCTGTTCCTGTGTGTCACAAACTAAAGTTGCCTGCTTTAAGCTAACTTCTTCCCCGAACTGCAAAATCCAGAGAGCATGAATCAGAAATGGGCAGCTGTGTAAGTCTATACCTCTGACTACATATAATTATAGCCTTGTACTGATTTGGGTTTGCCATTGGAACTTTTTGCATCTTTTAAACGTTTAGTTAACTTTTCCTTTCTTTGTTTCTGAAACAGTGTTGATATCTTATTTTAAATATTTCTGGTTTTATGTTGCTAACATTAAGTTTTTAATTTAATTTGAATTTCTAATTATATTTTAATTAACAATTTGATATCTGTTTTTTTTTATTACTCCATATTAGAGCTTTTGTTTGGATCAATCAAAAGTCTCTATTTTAAAACATTTGAATTTTTTTTGTTATTTTTTATACCTCATCTATGATTTTTAATTATAGTTGTTAAAGTCTCAAAACGATTTGGCTTGCTTTTGTATTTCCATTTTTTTTGTGTGTGTGGAAGTTTTTAAACAATTAGACAATGCAGTACAAGGATATGGCCACACTACATTACTAGACAGATAAAGAAAAACTAGAATTGAAAGCAATAGTTATTTAGGTCTTATAAATTGATCAGCCATGGTTAAAGCTGCTCAGCTGCCCATATTGCTTCTGTGCTTTTTGCATACTGTTTGCTGTTTGGATTCTGTTCCCCCTACAATTCAATACAAAGTTTTGGAGGAAGTGCCCACTGGGACATTGATTGGAAAGATTGCTGATGATCTGAGACTGGAAGGGGAGAATGAAGCACTGGAGGATTTTCGAATTGTTGAGCCAGTTCGGGCTTTGCCATTCCGGGTTGGACTACAAGATGGGACTCTTTCCATTGCGGATCGCCTGGATAGAGATGCCCTTTGCTGGGATACCAACCCTTGTTTGATTCCTTTTAATATACTGTATAGGAAAGGAGGGACCATTGCGCTTTTGCAGTTACAGGTGGAAGTCTTGGATATAAATGATCACAGTCCGACTTTTCCAAACTTGGAGCAGGAAATTGAGATTTCAGAGAGTGCCTCACTGCACACCACAATACCATTGGATAAGGCGCTGGATCCAGATGCTGGTACCAATGCTCTGCAAACTTATTCCTTATCCCCTAACCAGCATTTTGAATTCGATGTCATCACCCGGTCGGAAGGAACCAAACATGGGCAGCTTGTGGTCATCAAAGCACTGGACAGGGAGGTTCAGTCTTCCTGTGAAATGTTTCTGACAGCCTGTGATAAAGGAAATCCACCAAAATGTGGGACCATGGTGGTAAGGGTTAATGTTTTGGATTCCAATGATAACAGCCCGGTTTTTGAGCGCAACTTGTTTTCCGTTGAGCTAAAGGAAGACACGATGCCAGGGACCACCATCATCAATCTTCAGGCCACCGATCCTGATCAAGGGGCCAATGGAGAAATTGAGTATTCCTTTAGCAAGCATGTCCCTTTAGAAGTACTGAGCATCTTCAATATTAACCCCAAAACAGGAACAGTGACTCTAACAGGAGTTTTGGACTATGAGGAAAGACATACTTATGAGCTTGACATCCAAGCCAGGGATTTGGGGCCCAATCCCATCCCTGCCCATTGCAAACTCCATATCAAAGTCCTGGATGTTAATGATAATGCACCCAAGATACATATCATGTGGGCTCCACCAGATTCTGATGTTGCCATGGTTTCTGAGGGTGCTGCTACTGAAACCTTCCTTGCCCTAGTGATGGTATCTGATGCTGACTCTGGGTTCAATGGGAATATCCAGTGCCAAGTCCATCATGGGCTGGGTCATTTCCGGCTGAAGAGGACCCACGGAGACAACTATATGGTAGTGACCAACGCCACCTTGGATAGGGAGAGGCAGGAGAAGTACAACCTCTCTCTGGTGGCCAAGGACCAAGGCATCCCATCCTTCTCTTTGACAAAGCACATCACCGTACATGTAATGGATGAAAATGACAATGCACCTGTCTTCTCAAAGAGTCTTTATGAGGTTTCTTTCCAGGAGAACAATCCCCATGGCCTCTACATTCTTACGGTCAAAGCTCACGATGTTGACCTGGGCCTCAGTGGGAATGTCACTTACTCAATCAAGGATTCCACAAAACCAGGAAAACCAGCTGCCTCCTTTATCATCCATCCCACAGATGGTATGATCTACGCTCAGCAGTCGTTAGATTTTGAGCAGACAAAAGCTCTTACACTAATAGTGGAGGCAACAGACAATGGGCAACCACCACTGTCTAGCAGCGCTTCTGTCTTAATAAATATCCATGATGTCAATGATAACCATCCTTTGATTGTGGACCCAGTGCTGAAGAACCACAGGGCAGCACTTAGCATCCCTGTCAACACAGAGAAGAGAGAGATAGTCAGTGAGGTGGAAGAGGCTGCTAGTGAACACAGAGACACACTAACTAATTACCACCTCGAGCTTTTTCCAAAGAGTAACGACTCTGCAGCAAAACTGAAACCAGATGGATACCTAGTAACGACTGTCAAAGCCAGGGATGCTGATGCAGGCCTAAATGGAGAGCTCCGCTATGAGATAGCAAGTAGGGATAGTTTGTTTGCAATAGATGAAGTGACTGGACAGATTTATGTGAATACCAGCAATGTTACAGAGCTGATTGGAAAAGTGTTTGTAGTAGAGGTCACTGTTCGGGACTTGGGTTCTCCACCACTCTCCACTCGAGCTTCTTTGGAATTGACTTTTCTCAGTCTCTTTGACCATCTGAAAAACTCTTCTCCTGGCCAGCATGGACTACTGAGCTTCCCCCTGACTATAGCCCTCTGCCTTGGGGCCTTCTGTCTTATGGTTGCCTTGGCAGCAACCTTGGTGACTACTTTCTGTCGGAATGAGAAACGTGAAAACCGGGCTTACAACTGCAGGCAGGCTGAGTCCACTTACACCAGGCACCCTAGGCGTCCACAGAAACAGATCCAGAAGGCAGACATACACTTAGTTCCTGTGTTGAGAGGGAGGCAGGGAGAGCCAGCTGGGGGAGAGCCTTGCAGACCCCCTTCAGCTGGGTCAACAACGACTTTGGATGCCCTGGAAGCCTTTCCTCCTTGTCAGTTCAACCTGTCTCCATCCCTCAGCAGGACTCTTAGGAACCAAACTTTCCCAGAAAACAACAGCACTCTCCCCCTATCCCCTCCGAGAACTCTCCGCAAACCACACAACATTGAGGAGAGTGGGACTCTTCCTCGTACCCCGGCTACCCCCTATAGGACTCTCAAAAAGCCCAAGAATATGGAGTTCCACCAAATAGAGGGCCCTACAGCTCAGCTAGAGGCATCTCTGCCCTATACAGGGACACTGAAGCTGCCAGGAAAGACTGCAGTCCAGCACAGTGCACAGGAAGAACCAGACTCAGCCCCTGCCTCTCCCCCATTTCGGACACTCAGGAGGCAGAGGAACACAGACTCCAAGTCGAGGCCAGAGAAAGATGATCACCAGCAGATCTTGAGGAATCTGGTCCGGATCTCCATGGCAGCCTTAGCAGAATACAACCCCATTGAACTCACTGCAGCGTCCCCAGAGGTACAGGTATGCATCGCAGAGACAAACTGGACAACTTTGGGGGGTGAAGGGCTGAAAAATAGGAAGAGTTAACAATTGGGGATTTACTGTTTTAGCCAAGTGTACAGAATCAATAATTTACCTAACTCAGAACTTTAATCAGAAAGGTAATATAAAATGTTGTTTTGTGTTTACTACATGACATTAAAATGGTTAAACTGAGCAAATACATTTTTTTTTTTAAACTAACTACTGGTGAACTTCACTAGCATTTCAGAATTCTAAAAAAGTAGTTAAAATGTATTAGAAATAAAAAAAGAGTTCAACTAGTCAATGACTAGAGCTACAGGCAAGACAGTAGGGATTACACCTGAACTGTATGTTACATTACACTATCTGAGGTAAACATTAATTATTCACAAACTATCAGATTTTAAAAACAGTTTGGAAATGTAGAATTCTGAAATGCTTGCGAATATAACCCTGTGTTTGTATGCAGTTTGTCAATACAATATAATTTATTTGTTTAAAATTTGAAATAATTAGTGTATTTTATTAATGCTTGGGGTAATTAAAGGAGCTTTAAGGACTACAACCTAAAATAAAAATCCTTACTGTTTATATTAGAGTTTTAAATATATTAAGTTAAGCCCAGATCATTTACACACATGCACACAGATTATTATTATTTTTTCCTTCTTACTACCTGTTCAGTTTTTGCCTTCAGGGCTTTATGATATGGATTTCAAATTATGTCATATTGTCATTCAAAACCCTGAGAAATAGTGAAAAAATAGAATGAACTAATTTACCCAAAGGTTTGGTTACAATCTTGTTATGTCTGGTAGGTGCTATGCATCAGTAGGGACAGCTTTAAACCACTAGCACAAAACACACAAGCTATTTTAAAATGTTCCATTCTGGTTTGAAACAGTGCAATTTTGGTTCAGTTTCCTGATTTAATCTCTAAAATCTGAGAATAATTTGTCAAGTGTTTATTTTGGCATTTCGCATGACATTTCCTTTCATTTCAGTCAGATGTTACAGTAGCTCCAAAATCTACATTTTTTAGAATGAAAAAGGACAGTACTCATTTAGTATTAAAACTGGATTCGAAATGGATTCTCAAATGATTAATTTGACATTCAAAATGCATGCCAGAAAATATTCAAACAATCATATACTTTGACTTACTGAAAACAAATGCTTATCAGGTTAATCAAGTTATAATGATAGACGATAGCATCTAGCAAACAGATCTATTTAGATTCTAAAATGAATCCAGAAAGAACAGTGACTCGAAAATAACATAAAATAGGAATGCAAAAATATGGTTCTTATTTGGTGCTGACTTTTCTATGTAAACTAGGCTGATATTTTGCAAGAGACGGAAGGGCAGAGAGATTGAATTATGCCTCCTTTACATTATGATTTTATGACCCCCTCGTGGAAGCCTCAGGTAGAGGCTGAATGGCCATTTTATTCTAAAATAGCAGTGTGTGCAGTGCTCATCCTGGAAGGAAACGTGTGGAAGAATAGGCTGTATATAGCAGGGTTGCTTCCTTTCTCAATGGGCTTTCCTGTTTTACAGCAAGTCTCCCAGCTGCTCTCCTTACTACACCGGGGCCAGTTCCAGCCAAAACCCAACTTCCGGGGGAATAAGCACTCAGCCAGAGCAGGCAGGTGAGGATCTCATTGTGATTTCCCCATTGTATAAACACAGTCTTTGTTAATGAGCCAAACTGCAGCCCGCACTCTTAATCTGCTTCGTAATATTACTCAAACTGCTTTAATTACTTGGCTCTCTGCATATCTCCGCATTGGTTGTTTTTGGCCAACATGTTTATCCTGTGATATAAACCATTATTTGACTTGGCTATTATTATTATTTTTATATTTCTTGTTACGTTTTATTGAGAGAATCAGAAACTGGTATCGTTATTGCAGGAAAGAATGGGAACAAAACTTGCCTGGTTCAAAACTAGCCTGTTGAATGTGTTGCCTTGGATCTAAAGGGTTTTTTAAACTAAATATCCTGCAGTTCTGAGCATAATGAAGGATGACATTTCTTAGTGCTCGATGAAGGTGCCTGACTGGTGGCACTATGATTATCCAAAGCAAGGACAGCTTGGGCAGCCACATGTCTCTATTTGAATTATTCTGAAGCTCACCCTTCTAACCCTAACACAACCAATGGGTATGTGCTGGTGTTATTCTGATTAATGGGTTTGTTTCCAGAGTGGACTCAGTCTTAAATTTCTAAAATGAGTCACTGTGCAGTAAAGTACATACATTGCTACACAGGGCAAGTGGGCAACCATTCAGGTGGCTAAAACCTAATGTTTAAGTTTGCCTAAAATTATATCAGGAGATTTGTTTTTTCCACACATTACCATAATATTGTACTTATACGGTTATCCTGGGTGTACTGGGTATAAGCAAGGCTTAAAAATATAGTGAAATCAGTAAGAATATACTGCTAAAAACTAAAGGAATCCAAGCACATAAAATACACAGTTTTGGGCACTTAATTCAACATTCAGCAGTATTATAGTCTGCAGAGCATCAGAGGGTTACAAAATAAGGTTCATGATTTCCTCATCCAGCCGCACCAGTGAACTTTAACCCTTTCTACAGGGAACTTTTGAAGGGAATAGAGAGCCTTAGAGTGAGGGTGGAGTGTGAACAGCTTTATATCCGAGACAGAACAGAGTGTCTTAGTGTGAGGGTGTGCTGACTATCTGCGTGACTGATGTTTCCTCTGCTGTGTTCCTCTACAGGTCTGGTGTACAGGATGCTGACTGGCAGAGTACCAAGGACAGTGGTCATGGTGAGAGTGAGGCTGGAGATATGGACTGGGAAACTGGGCGGGACTCTCCCATGGACCCCCTGCTGGTGGAAGAGCTAGATAACCTGCTGACTCAGACAGGTAAGAAGAGCTTGCAAGGGGGAACTAATACACACGGTTATACAGATGTTACACAAAGGAACCAATGCGCAGTTAACATCAGCTATGAAAGCAATCCCATTGGGCTCTCTGAGCCATGTCCACAATTGGAATTGGAGGATTGCATGCTGCTGGTGAAAACATTGAAAAACTGTACTAACACCAGGTCCTGCTTACAAGGCTTTTGCATAACTTCAAAACCTCAATCATAAATACAGAACCAAAGTCAAGTAGATTGGACAAACATTTCGGGCTAATGCTAATTTAGAAGCATATTATTCACCTTTACCTCTTAAACTTTATAATTATGTTCATCAAGCTAACATTCAGTTCTGTCTGTACTATAGAAACTGAAAAACAATGAAGCTGATCAAATACCTTTTCGACTAACAACACAGAAATGCAGTATCTATAAATGTTTAGTTGAACACTGTGCTGTTTTTCCTCCCAGATGATGTGTTTATGGACCTCCCTGATCCAGCCTGGATGGCTCGCTTGTCTTTGCCGCTTACCACAGACTATAGGGAGAACGTCTTTGTCCCTGAAGGACCCCCTTCCCCGGAGACCCCCGCTCTTCCCCCAGCTGCTGACGGAGCTGCTTCCTTCTCCACTTTCGGGAAGGGCCCTGGCGAGAGTTCACAGATCTCTGGGCACCTCCTCTCCGAGGTCAGCACCCTCTTTGAGATGCTGCTCACTCAGAAGGCGGACTCTCACCCCAGGACTTCTGCTGAAGTGCTGTACAGACTCTCCGCTGCCTACCGTCGCTCCCTGGGTTTGGAAGGGGCAGCAACAGGGGGTGGCAACTTTCTTAGAGACTCCCCCAAAACACAAGATAAAGCTGACCCTTCAAGAGATATGGAGAGCCATCAATTAGTCTGATTGTGAGAGTATGCTGGTACAATTCCAAACTACACAAGTTAAACTTGCGCATACTAGACATAAAGATGCCACCATTAAGTGGGATGTCCAGGGCCTGCTTTGTGGATGTTTTAAGATCTGAATATGCTTTGTAATAGAAGCAGAGCAGGGGGGTTGACAGCAGTGTCAACTTAAAGCTGCACTTCCTCAGTACACTGTGGGGAAACTCTTTGGAAATGACAGTGTACAGCAACCGCCAACCAAATTCCAGACAACGGAATGAGATCAAACTGCTGTGGTTTAACAGCAAATACCAATCATGTTGTTTGGAAAAGACATTGTACTAAAACAGTTTAACTTGCCTTTAAAGTTATATTTCAGGTATTTGAAAAAAAAAAAAAGTCAGTAACATATTAAGAAAACTTTACTTTGCTTATGCAAAAATGATAAACATTTTGTTAGTAACTGGCTGACTGGTGCTGTGTTCGAGAATAGTGTAAGACCCTGTAGTTCATGTCAATTGGCAGTTCAGACACTAGCCTGTGAGGTGATTACAGATGGAAACAGGGCAATTTCAAAAAGGTGCTACTCTAATGATGGACAAGTCCTGACGGCCTACCTGGCTTTAGATTTGAATCAAACCAAAAAACACCTCAAAATAACCGTTGGTCCAATAGACATATTTCAGTCTCCTATACTATTTGTAAAGAGTTGGGACATATACAATGACCACAAGCCTATAGAGACTGCTGTTATTAATCTTAACTGTACCCTCTTCCCTGTGCGAGCAAACACATACTGTAAGTAAGGATCAGCTTGGCATCTCTTGGGTGATGAGGCTGTAAAATGTCCCACTTATGCATGTTTAAAAATGTACTCAGTTTTATTTATATATTCATATTTATTTAAAAGTTTATATTCATTTCATGTACAGTATTAAAATACAAGTGTAAAACAAAATATGATTTTAGAAGTAGTAAAATCAATGAGATTTTTCATAATACAGTACATATTTGGTAGAAAACGTAATTTACAGTCGTATAAATTCGACAAAAATAACGATGCTTAGTTAATGTATATACTGCAGGTGCGGTCAGCCTCCCCCCACACACATAAGTTATTTTTCTACAAATCTAGGATGTATAGTTTCTAAAAAACACCTGTGTTGCCATGTAAAAACTGCACTGTTTAATATTTTGTTTATTAAAGAAAAACGTTTTGTACAAATTCTGATTAACTGTCTCTCGATAGCATACACTATTTCTGTTATTTATCTATTTATCTCAAATGTGTTCTGCTGAATTACAATACGAATTACAATATCCTCTTAAAAATTATTTTAGGGGCAACATTCAATAAAAGGTAAGAATGTCTAAGTTTGAACAATGCATTTCCAGCTTTAATACTCCCTTCTGTTACACCATATTTGTACTTCCTAAAACTTTTATTTGCTGTCATATTTGAATACAGCACAGCAGTAAACCTTCAAAACTGTGTTGTTGATACAGACTGCGCATATATTCACATGAGCTTGTGTAAATGCACACATAACAATGCCTTTTATCATAGACTTGTAGGCTGTAGTGGTGGCCACAGCAGGTAACAGTGGAGGTAGTACCAACAGTGTATTGGTTGCTGATTAACTTTAAGTAACCATTTGATTTGACAGTGTAACAGTAAGCTCTTCTGTGGTGTTTGTTGCTTGGTAACGGATCTCCTGCATGCCCAGTGCCTGGAAGCACACAGAGTAATGGGAGCTGTTGTGAATGTAGCGCAGGAACTCCTTGGCTCCTGGAAGGTGGGTGTTATTGACCACGATGATGCAACCCTTGGTTAGGAGCCCGCCCTCTTCCAGGGCCCGCAGGTCAGGCAGGTACTCGGCCACATCGTGGTCCATGAAAACCAGGTCCAGGCTCTGCACCCCAAACTGGGACTGCAGCTGGGGAATGGCTGTGCATGACTGGGAGATCAGCAGCTGGAACTGAAGAAGAAACAAGAGTCCTGTAAGTAAGTGTGGGCTGCAAGCTGCATCCTGCAACCATACAGGGTCCCACCTTCACAGCTTCACAAAATTGAGACACAATAGGCTGCTAGGTGGGGCAGTGCTTTAATGAATTTCCTGTAAAGATCCGAGTTGGAATCCAACTTCGAATTGCAAAAGCATTAAACAGTTTAGAAGAGCTGGCAGTATCTGATCGAGGCATGGGACAGAGTGCCTTGTATTCTGTGCACGGTGTTTAAACACTAGACAACTGTGTGTGCTGTCTTTACTCACCTGTGAGTGTTTGAATCCAGCCACCAGGATCATCTCCTCTCCCACATCGGCTGTGTCCGGGTCATGTTCCACGGTGTACAGCTTCCCCGACGCGGGCAGGAGCCTGAGAATGCGGATAGCAGAGTACCCGCAGTGCGTGCCCAGCTCCAGAGCCTGCAGAGGGGCAGCCCGGCTCACTGTGCTGTCCAGAAACTCCCCTGGAACACACCAGGGATGGTGAACTCACAGCAAAACTGGATCTGTTTACAGCGGTGGCCACTGCACATCATTTTACCTTCGACGAAACACAAAGGTACAGCCTACAAGACTTTCAAGACGCTTTCATTTGTGGGTTCAGGACTGCGAGGCAGCAGAACAGGCCTCTTACTATTCGTTCAGGTAACAGGCAGCAACATAGGAGGGGTTTCCTAAGGCCATCCCTTTCCACAAGTGCTCCAGACTCTCCCTTTATACCCAGGTGTAATGAGTGTCAATCAGAGGCAGGTAATTTATCATTTGCCATGTATTGTATCAGGTAAACCTGAGACAGATTCAATCAAGAGGGAACACTGGAAGCTCCCTATCAAACATGGCCAAACCTGAGGAAAGGTGGGGATGTACCTGATGACAGCATTGATCACACCCCATGAGTTACCCCCCATTGTTGCCCAAGGTTGGGGGTTCACTGTACTTTTCCTGCTGCATGAGGCAAAGGATTTGGATTTTATTATAACACATGGATAGTGTAAAGCTATTGAACCTCAAACAGAAGTCATTATACTACTCGGGTAACATGAATTCATGTATTTAATATCCACAGTTGGGTTACCTTTCTCTTGCCCAATGCTGCAGGTGGGCTGTGTTTGAGAATAGCACTCAAAGGTCTGCAGCACGCTCTCTGGCTTCCCGTGGGTGGAGTTCATCAGGACGAAGCTGTGAGTGCGCCTCTCTAATGATCTCTGTGTGAAGCTGCTCATCTTCCTCCTGTGGAACACGCTCCGAAACAGCGCTCCCACCCGCTCCCGGTAATGGAACACCAGTGTGGCAATCACAGGGAGTAAGGGCAGTGCAACAACCGACAGCCACATCGCTCGCTGAGTAGGGGACCCTATTACAATATCAGAGTGAAACTTACTATCCATGGGAATCCATGACCAATACTAAATGTTAATGATACATAAATACACTGGTTAATAAAACAACATTGAGCAGTGCATTCTAACTTTAAGAAGATCAACAATGTAACTGGGTATTGCATTATTCTATTAACTAAGTGTATTAACTGTAAGTATAAATGATCTTCCCTAGCCCCTCTGTGGTGGAACCAGCTACCGGAGAACTTCAGAACTGCCCCGTCTCTCACTGCTTTCCGCTGCCTCCTCAAGACACCTGTTTAGACTGCACTTGAAGATCTCTAGATCTACCCCTCCTAGCACCACGTTGCTGGATCCTCAGCTGATGCACTATTTCTATGTCATTGTAGATACACATTGTTGTAATCCTGACTTGTTGCATCTTATTTCATATTGTACTTTAGTTGTATAATTGACACTTATTGTAAACTACACTGTATTAAAATATTGACCTTGCATTGTAACCCTGTACTGCCCTATAACTGCTCAGAAAACAAACAAGACAAAAAAAAACAAAACATTCACCAGATTCTCAATTGGATCACGATGATATGTCGACAAGGGCGCCACCTGCTGTCTGATGAGAAAATGTACTCAATTCAGCTCTACCTGGATTTATACTGATTTTGTACAGCACATTACAATACACAATAACGGCTACTACTACTAATATCTAATTGAGGTGAAAACAAGGATATTCGCGCAGTAGAAACTCTCTAAAACACAAGATTATTGCAGTATTCCCTGCTTATCCATATTAGCAGCAGTACACAGGCGTGCTAATCGTTTTGAAAATTGGTGCTGAACTGTTTTAAAAGTTTATACAAAGGAATACAAAATATATAAATAAATACAAATAAAATAAATATTTTTACATGCGCCATAATGTAGTTGCTGGCGCTGTATGCGGTACCCAATAGCGCCAAATGTGCGCCCGAGTACTAGTGTGCTTACCTGAAGCTGATCCCAAGTGCGGAGATTTAAGCGTAGTTCTCTGTCTGAGCACAACCAGCACTCCTGTAAAAGACGGGGCAAATCCAGCTAAAACTACGATCGGAGTTCACCGAGGACATGTGTTTCGTGGTTTTACAAAAAAGGCACGTTTAAACCCTACTCTGGTAGGTGTGTGACGACTAGTTTAAATGCTCATACTATTATAAACACAACGAATAAGCGATGTCAATGCGGACTGTAAATGTGTCTCTTTTTCAAACCGCTTAGTGTCAAAAGCAAATGTGCTGTGTCAGCTACATGCACTACTTAGTTCAATCCTGTCACGTTCAGCTGCCCCCATATTTATGGAGCAACATTGCATACCGGTCTGGTGTAAGGAAAACTACCTGAATGAAGCGGACACCTCTTGTTATACCTGCCAGTGGTGTATGTGTGTGATTATATATATATATATATATATATATATATATATATATATATATATATATATATATATATATATATAAACAAGCGGAAGTATATTGGATATCCCGTTTTAAGCGGTATTCGCGATCCTTTCAACGTGTTAACTTACATGTATCCTAAATTCAAAGTATAATCCCAGTTAAAAGAAGGAAGTGAATATTTGACCCCTTATCACTCCACGTAGCTAAGCAATCCTTAAAGACACAGGGTCATATTTACAAAAGTGAAAAACAAAAACGGCTTGCAAGGCAACCAAGGTGCACGTAAGATTATTATTATATATATATATATATATATATATATATATATATATATATATTATATATATATATATATATATATATATATATATAAACCATTTAGAATGTGTATACGCTAAAAGAAAGTTTACAGACTTCGAGAATTGCAGGATGGAGATACTAATCTTTAATACTTGTGAGATTTAACATTTTTAATATATTTAGCCCATCTGAGCCTCTGCTGTCTGTTAAATTATAGAATCATTTTGGACCTCTATGCAACAATGGCTGCGTTTAAAGCCAAAACAATCCTTATGGTAAATAAAGTATTAAACAAAATACCAGTTATACAATAGCAAAAAATATATATTTATTGATAGCGTTGCATCAAAATATTTCACTACATTATTACATACATATATATTTTTTGCAAAATACATTCATATATAGCCATTTTACCATTGTCCAGGTTCTTACAGTACCAAGGCCAAAATAAGCAGTGTTAAAATACCCACCCAGGAATCCAAAACACATACATTAGATATGCGCTCTCAACCTTGCACAAGCCAGCACAAATAAATTGCTTCAAAAGCAATTTTGTAGTACGTTTTCATTTGACGCTTGTGCATATTTCCAAACCCAAAATAGCATTAGCATGTCTTTTTTCTTTTCTTCCCATTACTGTCCTTTGGCATGGACATTAGTGTGACTTGTGTATAATAGAAATCTCATCCATCTCTCTAACATAGACCCAAAACAATACAGACCTATTCAAGCACATGAACACAAGTAAGGCCCAATGGTAGAGATTTAGTTTAAGTGCTTTTTTTCTTTTTAAACAATGAATCTCCAAAACCCTGTGCTTGGTTGTACATAACACAAACAAACCTGAATACAGTTTTGAATACACCAGTCCATCTACCCACTCTGGATAAAACAACGGTTTCAAAACGGGGAAAAAATAAATAAACATACAGTTTCTCCCTTAATCTGTTGGACGTCCCTACAAAGATCCATGACGAAAGATTAAATATTTTTGTCATGTTGATAACAATGGACATAATGCCCCTTCAGATGGGTAGAGATGCATTTAAACCAGTTGACATTATGTGCTACATAAAAAAGGCATATTGCAATCAGTCCTATCTTTATTATGCCATTTTTGTTAAAAATGAACCCACCTGACAAAAAAGTAGTAATAATCCCCAACAATTAAGGAATAACAGCCAGATGGCAGGACGGAATTCCTTTACTGCAGAAGCTTTGCATATGACCCATAAGAAAGGTGTCCTTCTGAAACAGACTTCTGAACTTTACAGGTTTTCTTACGTCAGGAACGTGTTTTTGACACCCTATCCAACCCCCATCGTCCACACGCAGGAAGCAGGTTTGGGTGAAAAGAGTTTATTGTTTCGTGGCTCTTGGACAAAGCTTGTTCTAGAATAGCTAACAGGCATCGTGCAGATGCTTCCGGTGCTCCAAGAGTGGGGCAGAACCTGACCGAGGTTGTTTGGGATTGGGAGGTCTGCTGTTTCGGAGGGTCTTTCTGATCCAAGCCACAACCGATCCACTGCAGAGATGCAAGGTGAGGATCTGATTGATCTTAGAACCACATCCTCTGAAATAAAATAAGAAAAAAAAAGTGTAACTGGAAAGATGCTTGTGAGTTTAAATATTAAATATAACAAATTAGTAGACATTCAAAACAGGCTTGCTTTAAAGTAAACCTTTTCTTTAACAGAAACATCTATTTGTGAATCTATTTAAGTACCAGCTAAATTTTGCCTATAATATTGCCTTTGCAGATTTAAACGATGAAGGCATTATGGCAAACTGGTACTTAACTAAGAAAGTATATAAATAATATTTTACATATTTAATAATTAAAGGTTTTGTTATATTGTTCACTTTGACAGTGTTCAATTTTAAAATGTACTCCAAAACAGTCTACCATTTCTTAGAAAAGAGAAAAACCATCCTTCAAAATGTTAAATCCAAATTCGAAGGTAAAACTGAAAGAAACTAAGTCAAGTAGACAAACATTTCAGCTAGTGTCTTCAGTGTACTGTAATGAAACCGTAAAGGGAATAGACGGGACGAAAAATTATCTGTGAAGAAAGAAGCTCAAAATACATAATTTCTAGCAGTTAACTTCCTTGCTGCCTCACCTTCTATTCCCTGGCAGTAAAGGCTAGTCAGAGTGAGCTGAGCCTTGCCATTCCCAGCTTTAGCAGCCTGCCGGTAGTGCTCAATCGCAGTCCTGTAGCACTGACATACTCCAAAGCCTCTCTCATAACACTGGCCCAAATTAAACTGACTCTGGGAGTCCTGCAATAAATAAAACGAGTAGGCATAATCTTTTAGTATTTATAGGCATACATAACAGGGTTGGAAATAAGACTCCCATTGTATAGCAGTTTGATCCATTCCTGGTTTTACTAGGAGTCTAAGACACACCTGAGCTTGTTACCTATACGCTGTGGCTAATCAAGCTCGCAGTAAAACTTGGAATAGGTGAAACTGCTGTGCAATACGAGTCTTCTTTCTATCCCTGCATAACCTATACATTTGCATGAGAGGCACACAAGTCATGTTATACATTCCTCTGGCTGGTATCACTGTAAACTACACTGGCCCAGTTTTTCTGGTACAAAATGAACAACCACTAACCCCGTTCTGTGCCGCCATCTTCAGGTATAGGACAGCTTTTTTCTCGTCTCTGTAGGGCTCCCGAGTAAACAGCACTCCTAGGTATGCCTGAGCCTGCACAAGTAAAACATTCTTCCATGAAAATGCAGTTTCACAATAACATAGCACTTAATATATAGGTACTGCGGACTCTGTAAACCACAGGTGAGGTGGGGCAGTGGGTTGATGCACTACTTTTTCACTTATGAAGCTTGAGGTTTCACCAACTTAACACAATTGTCAGTTTCTGCTGGAGTGAAGATATTTTCAGCAGACCTAGGTTATCTCTGGTCATAACCGGTGCAGAAGTGTGTGTATGTTACCTATGAGAAACAAATGCACTTGGTCTCAATATCCGCTCACCTCTTTGAGGCCTGAAGCAGCAGCCTGCTCCATCAGCCCAATGGTTCTCTGAGTATCTGTGGCATCCCCTGTTGCTTTGCTGTGCAGGATGTACTTAGCGTATCGGTATTGTGCCTGGCTGTGTCCTGCAGTAGCAGCCTGTTTGTAACACAGAGCAGCCTATGGAAGAAACACACCTATAAATGATTTCTACAGCAAGATGCAATACATCATTTAGATTCAACTCCAGCTTCCTGTTCCATTCCTTATTTATACTTCTGTTATCATATACATTGCTCAGTATTCAATAGCAACTCTGCAATCGTACCTTTTCCATATTCTTCACAACCCCTCTTCCCTTTTCATAGCACACTCCCAGGTTGAACTGTGCCTTGCAGTATCCTTGACTGGCAGCCATACTGAAACAGGAGAATGCGGTCCGGTAGTCCTCTGCTTTGGTATGCTCAAGACCTGTGGCAAAATACATTTTTATTTTCAAGCTTTGGAAAATATATATGCCACACATAAAATGCATTTTATTTACTGAAAATAAAAATAAAAATCTTTCACACAATACCAACACTCAAACCTTCAAAATCTGTTTTATTGTGAACTCCTTTCCACTGTTTTGTTTATGTCACCCCATGGAGACAAACATTTGCAGGTTTCAGACCTATTGTTTCGTTAGATCATTAAAAATAGACCCAAGTTATTCAAATCAAGATATTTAGACATCTGGAACTCCTTACCAATAATGTTTAAAATGGCAGGAATGCTTGAGTCTGTGACAGACTGCAGGTTCTTCATTGCCCAGGTTAGTTTATCTTCTAATGTGAAACTTTCCTTAAAAAAAAAAAAGACATGCATTTAAATGTGACATTAAGTGAACTACAAGCTTCCAGATATCTGTCAAGGAAACTAAGCACTAAAGTTACCTTTTTATTTTCTGTTTGGTTCTCTTGAAGTCCACCTTCTTCGTGGTCTGTAGTGTCTGCAGCCCGAATCTTGTCTAAAACACACACAAGACAGTGTATCACTTTCAGTCTCATACAGTTCTCTAGTTTCCATGAATAAATGTATATCTATTACATGAAAATCCATACCTGTATCTAGATCATCATGGTTAAATGCACTTTCCTGGGTGGTGGAGGAAGTGGAACTATCTGTAAAGCTGGAGGATTCCCCAGAACTTGTACCTTGATTTTCCAAACTTCTCAGGCAATTCACATTCACCCTTCTAGGCAAAACATCCTGACTGGTCACTAAAAAAAAAAAAAAAACAACACACAACACATGCTGATTCACTGGATTTGGCTCAGTAAAATTGAATAATCTCCCCACTGCAAATGTGATGGCGAATCTTTTATTACAGGATGAATGGCACAGTGGAAGTTTTACTCACACAAATCAACAAAAACCCTGTATCCACATCTGTAAATCTGCGTTGGCTCCCTAAGATGGCTCTGATCGCAGTTAGAGAGATGGGAGTGAACACGTCTAGAGAACTGCAGAAACAACACTGCTGCTGCCCCCTGGACAACAAGAAGCACAACTCAACAATTAGAGGACATACCATGACTAACAACAACTTCATTTATCATTCTACACGTACAGGACCTGTACACTGTAATTCCCTTCTATTCAAACTGTCTTGGGTGAAAATATCAATGAAATGCAAATGAATTCAAATAAAAACTAAACCGTGCTTACCCATCCCACAGCGTCCAAAGCAGTGAAGCGCGGGAGGCCTGCAGAGTAATAGTGAAAAGTCTTCTCCTTCTGCTGCTGGTCCCCATTCTCTCCATTGTGTGAGCCAGAAGAACTGAACAAGCTACTGCAGAAACAGATGAGAAAGAGAGGAAAAACATTACTGGAAGGGAACTGAAACTACACTGGACTTGAGGATCTCATTTGTGCACTCCTGTTAAACATGAACTTATTTTTTACCACATGACTAATTTACCCCAAAAATTAATATTTTTAAGAGCTATTGTGCAAATCAGTGACTTTTGCCATTATCAATATTCATTAACCTTAACTTTTATAATATACTGTTCTAACAGATGCTGAACCTTTAGTACCTGTTTTAATTTACTACACCGATTCAATACCACCCAACCTGCTGATACAAAGAGACGGACCTGCTCTCAGTGGGATGGAGGCTGGTAGACAGCAGTGAAGAGGAGTTCAACACATCATCCTCCACATGGTGTCCCTGGGTGAGGCGCAGAGGACTCGTCACATGACAGCGGTGCAGAACTGACAAAGTGGGCACAACAGAAACACTTTATTCCACCAATGGCATAATCGACAACACATATTATAAAGCCAAAAAATATATAAAAGGTTAGGCTCTTCATGAAAGCTTTCAAATACCAAGGATTTTGTAAAAAATAAAACATGCATCTACAAATGCAATTTAGTATGATGTGGACGTTCTTAATCTGTTAAAGAAATCCCTAAGTAATACGGAAATGATTACCTGGAAATCACTTATATTAAGTCCAGTATATTCATATGTGTTTCGTGCAAACGTATTTTTAAAATGATTTTCATATAATTTGTGCCTTGTTATATTATTATCTAATTATTCAACAGCTGTCAAAAAAAGTTGCTTCCATTGTTTATTTTTGTTCCCTATCCAAATTCTTCCTGGAGGGACACTAGCGCTGCAACACACAAGTTTAACAACACTGGAAGTTGCTGGAAGTTTCTGGTGTATACTCAAAGTGTGTGTGTGTGTGTGTGTGTGTGTGTGTATATATATTGTGAGAGATTGGTTAAAAGAAATGTACAAATGTGTGGACAACGTAAACCAACTGGACGGTGAACAAAGGAAAGTACAAATAATAAAAAAAAAGTATGGTTTAAAATAAATGTTTAATATTATGCAGAGACAATACATGGGGACACTAGGACCAGGTGGAAGCCAGTGGAGTCAAGGCTGGCTCCAGTTCAAATTAATTAGTCAATTGTTTAATGATAATTGGTTACCATTTAAAATGTCTGTTTTGTGAGTGTTTTGGGGAGGGTGATGGTAGGAGCTGGGTTGGAGAGTGGGAGAGTAAAACAAGAGAAAAAGTAATAATATTGTGAGAACTGGTTAACGGCATTTTGGAAAAGGTATTTGGATTACGATTTGGGTTTTGGAGACGAGGTAAAAGGCTTAGCTTGCCCCGTCATTAGTTAGGGAACGATTTGTTTAGTTAGGACCCGAGACTGTTTTAGGTTTTGTTTTCTTTATTTTCTTTTTCAGTGTGTAAATAATAAACACACGCTACGGCGATTCCTTGCATCGGCTTGTCAAGTGTCTGATTGAAGCAAAGCCTGTGATAGGAAGATCATCACAATATATATATATATATATATATATATATATATATATATATATATATATATATATATATATATATATAATGAATGTAATAATAATAATAATAATAATAATAATAAATACTTTTGAGCAGATCATAACCTTTTCGGGCCGGTAACGTTAATAAACACTAATAGCTTACCTCTCCCCACAATGCCATTGATCCTCCACATCGCGCTGCACTATCCTGCCTATTATTTTCTAAAAATACTGAGGTCTGTACCTTTATATACATATATTTAAACGAATTATTCTAAAATAAAACGCCTGCAAACACACTCAGCCCGTATCCATTTTGTTTACTTCATAAGGGGAAGCCCCATCTCTGTGATTTGCTCCAGAAATGCTTGAAGTTGTCACGAGATTTCCCTGACATGCGCCAAGGAGTTTAAAGCGATTCCGAAACTGACTCCATTGTGTTTCAAACAGGTTCGGTATTGTAAAGTAACCAATAGATACAGTGGAGCCAACATGGCGAGCACAGGAAGCAGTTTTAATCATTCATTCATTGTGATTACTGCTGCCACCTAGCTGTAGATATAGTGCATAATAAAACCTGGAGTGCGTGCAGAGAGCGCTCTCTGGTGGCGTCCCGTAACATATGTTAGCAGTTACTGAACGGTCTTGTGTTAGGAGCAAGCAGTTTCAAAACGGCAAGCAGGATAGCACGGGCGATGTTTCTTCACGAGTTTATGGAGGAATTTACAGAAATTCAGCTGTATAATGCTTCTATTGCAATAGCTTCGTGAGCAAAGCACATGGTATTAGCGGCAGTGAACGAGAATAGTTATTTAAATCACATTTTCCAATGGAAATGTCGACATTTGAGGTAATAAATCCCTTGTTTCCACTCAAGCAAATAATGTCAGGTAGCGCAGCTAAAACCTAATTTAAAAGGGACAGGCGACAACTATAGATTCATTTAAGTGTGATTATATTGTGAATTTTATTACTGATATCAGCAATTCTATTTGTGTTATCCACAATTGTATTTCCGATATCAACAATTCAATTTTTGATCTAAAAAAAATAACTGAGAATTGTTGATAGCAAAAATAGAATTGCTGATAGCAGCAAAACATTACTGATATCAGTGTTAAAATTGCTGATATCAGCAATTGAGGATTAAATGTTAAAACGGCGTGCCATACATACGAAGTGCACATCGTTCAATGGAAAAAGCCACGTAACGCCTCGGGGCGCTCTGCCTTTTGAACGCGCTCAGCACCATTGCGCGCGCTCTACGTGGAACATCTAGGAACGCGCTTTGGTGCGTTTTAATTTGAAAACGTGAAATCGAGTTATTTCAAAACAACCTCGGAAAAATTAGAAACACATCTTTAAAATAGCAAACACGTGTACACTTCAGATTTTTTAATTGTATTTTTAAAAATGTACTCCTTAGGAAAGGCTGATGAACCTTCTAGTAGGAACAAGAAAATACAAGCATCGAAGAAAAGCAGCAGCGAGTCAACTGAAAAAAGTACCGTACAAAAAAAAAAAAAAAACTAAGTACACGTTTAAAATTATTAAGGGTTGTTGGCTTTAAATGGTAGACATAACAACCATTTACTTTCGTGCTCTCCATAATGTTCACGAAGAGGTTGTGTTTTTCTTTTACTTTACATGATTGTATCAGTTGTACAAAACGTTTCGAAATGAAAAATTTGCCAGTAGTATTAAATATTATCTGAAATGTATTCTTACTTAATACAATATATCTTTCGTACGGTATATGCCTATATGTTAAAACTGTGCATTATTATTATTATTATTATTATTATTATTATTATTATTATTATTATTATTATTTATTTTTTAGCTATACAGGCACATAAATCTAGTAGCAGAGACCTGCGGATAAAAACAACATTACAGGATTTACTTATCTACATTATCTTCCTTATAGATATCTGCATATGTAAGTAATCTGTTTGAGAAATCAAAGTGTTAATTTATTAAACATATGGTCTACCATACATCATCAACTACCAGGATATGAGGGCACACTTTAGAGTTTTACATTAATCTAACCGCTTATCTGATTTTGTTGAAACTTGGTTAGGACATTCTTTGGGAGTTTAATTGTTATTGAGAGTTCAGGGAATGTAAATGGGTTGAGTTTGATTACATGTTTTATAACTGGGGTGTGAAGCATGATCAAGGTTCTTGGTCCATATCCCAGGCTATTTCTTAATGAGCTTTGTTAGATATAAATGGCTAAACCTACTTCTGTTCTTTGCAGTGAAGTAAAGGGGGTGAAAAGAGAAAGGACAAAGAAAAATTACACAGGTCTGCCAGATTGAGAAATAGAAAAACAAAACACAACATAATTTTATCTGAACTCAGGACCATTTAGAATGATTCAAACATCACAAAGGGCCAGGGAGTAGCCTAGTTGTTACATTTATAAACAAGTACACTGAAATAAAGCATGATTTATTTTTTTTAATTAATTTGTTTTATATGGTCTATGAAAAAG
The DNA here is from genome assembly GCA_030684275.1 of Acipenser oxyrinchus oxyrinchus. NCBI lineage: Eukaryota > Metazoa > Chordata > Actinopteri > Acipenseriformes > Acipenseridae > Acipenser > Acipenser oxyrinchus. Next base: position 9,043,512 of record CM060268.1, read on the forward strand.
AGATTTATTTTTAAGATGTTCGATGTTGTTATCTGTCAAAATATATTAATCAACCAGCAGATGATGCTCAATACATTAACATTTTGCTTTTGGTTGCAGTAACATTTGGTCAGATAAGCACTGACATGTACTACCACACCAAAGTCATGTCCAAGTTGTTCTTGGAAAGTAGTCTTTCAGAAAGGGATAAGAGCAACTATAAATCACTGGGAAGCATGGAAGACATTTGGACGGTAAGAAATAGACATGTAGATATGATTAAGATATTATAGGCATTTCAAGTTATTTAGGTAATAGTGTTACATTTATGGTAAAACAGAAACAGTAGATTAGAGAATATTGATTGCAGCATTTCTTCATCTTGTTGACCCTATTAAAGTATTAAGGTCACTTTTTGTTAGTACAGTATTTACAAAAAAATAAATAAATTTACCCTGCTTGCTTATGCTTTACCGTCCTTTCACTCGGCTTTACTACACTTTCTTATGCTTTAACCATAGTATACCACATTTATTAAAAGGGCAGTTATTTAATTTCAAGTTAATTTCAAATTGTTCTTTTCTTTTTAAAATGCTGTTTAGTATTTTGAAGGACCTTTACTGAATGGCCTCTACTGGGATTCATGGTACAACAACAAGAGCCTACCTACAAATGAAAGCCATATATATTATGAAAATGTGCTGTTGGGAGTTCCACGCATTCGACAAGTCAAAGTGGTTAATAAATCCTGTCCTTTGCATTCTAGTTTTGTCTCAATAACTCAATGTTTTGATTCATACTTGTCTGAAGAAGAAGATAAATCATCTTTTGGACCGAAGAATGGGACAGCGTGAGTATTACTGGGGATATAATTAACACCACCACTAGCTAAATCTTGTAATAAAATCAACTCAAGAGGCACAAGTGTAGCAAGTAACTTGTACGGTCAACATAACCCCCAGATACCCTCTACATCTATATGATGTTGAAGTTTAAAGTCAAAGTCTAAATGCATTTAGCCATAAAAAAGAACACTATTTAAGCATAAAAAGCTCCCCAAAACTTGATTCACATTTGGGAGGACTAGATACACTGTAAATAAGTGTTTGTATTCTTTAGAACATCAATGACACTCTTGTTTTTTAAACCCACTCAGCTGGGAATATACGGCTCCCAGATCTTTTCCGGAAAGCCATTGGGGTATGATAGCTACCTACAGCAGTGGAGGGTTTTACATGGACCTTGGTAGCACAAAGAGCAGGAGTGCCAAATTGATTAAACATCTCAAAGACAACCTTTGGCTGTCCAGAGCAACAAGAGCAGTCTTTGTTGATTTCTCTGTTTACAATGCTAACCTTAACCTTTTTTGTGTTGTCAGGTAAGTACTTGAAACAGAAATGTATGGTATGTAAGCTAAATCATTATATCTTTTGTTATACCAAAAGAAACCAAGTTATGATATCAAATGTCTAGACAAAACGTTCTCAGTAGTTGCCCTGTTTACAGTATATGCAGATCCTGTTTATCTAATCAGATTCAAGCTGCACATTTCTGCACATTTAGGTGGCTCTATATACCTTACACTTTTAAACTCTCCTCTTTTCACTGCAGTTGCTTTGTATTTTTAGATGTTAAAGGGGTCAATTAATCACCTGTGGGGGAAAGAAAATGAGAGTAAAAGGGCAGCAGTGTTGAAATGAACCATGATTGAAAGCTTTCAGCTTTGAAAAAGATTGAACTATTCATCCTGTTCTAAACTATTTTGCTAAAGCTTGTCATTGTTGAGTCCTGTGATGCTGCATCTTTTTTTCTAGGTTAGTGGCGGAGATTCCAGCCACTGGAGGGGTCCTTACATCTTGGGAGTTTTACTCAGTGAAGCTTCTCCGTTACACATCTAAATATGATTACTTCCTTGCGTCGTGTGAGGTTTTATTCATTCTATTCATTTTTGCCTTTTTAATCCAAGAATGTATTGACATCTATAAAACAAAATGGAACTACTTCAAAAATGGTTGGAACTGCGTAGATGTGCTTTTAGTTGTGGTAAGTATATACAGTATGATATAAAAAATTATTAGTTGAATAACCTTTTGATAAAGTGAAGCAAGGAGTCATAAATACAAAACATCTTATTCTGCCAAAAATGTTTCAGTGCTTCAGTTGATCGCTATAAAGTATAAAAGTTGAAAATCAGAACAAATTAATGCATTTTCTTATATTTATCATAATTTAATGTAATGAATCTTAAAACCTATTTGATTTATCATAAAAAGTACAGTCTTTACTGAGTTTTATTTGTTACATAAATAGTTCTTTAGTGTATGATTCTATAGTACATGTAGTTGCCTTATGAGTTACCATTATCTAAAGAAACATACAGCTATGGCCAAAGGTTTTGCATCACCATATAGAATGAACTAATTTTGCTTTATAAAGTTGAATGAAACCTGCTTAATAATGTTACCTTAACATACTTAACATACTTTGCAGTTTTTTCCATATACTTAACGAAAAACTGACAAAAATGGAAAAATATGACATTTCGAAATCTAACATGGAATTCTGTACTACTATTATGGCTTCCAGTAGACTTGCCATATAATTTTGTAGTTTCTCAGATTACATGATGTTAAATAAAATATCTCAATTATGGTCATATATATATCAATATCAATCCTAAAAGTATTTACTTCGGAGGCCCACTGCATTGCTGTAGTACATACCCAAAGGTCATTTTTTTCTTACTCTAGTTTGTAATATACTTGATTTTTTTTTTTTAAAAGAGAACAAAAACTTTATGGGCCCAATTTAATAATGGTTTGCCCCTGAAAAAACACAGAACAAACTGGAGTAAACTGCTCTATAATGTGATTTTGGTGAAATGCTGTGCCACGTCCCTTTTCGTTTGCGGTAGTACCAGTGGTTGGCATAACTTTCAGGAGAAGCCCTAAAATGTATGAAGCCATTTGGCCTATGTCATACTTCCTGCACTGTGCTACTTGGTGATTTCCTTAAAACTATTAGAGAGACATGATTTATTTCTAATACTATGTATTAGAAAAATAATTACTGTTTATGAATATAACACAACACTGCAATCAAATATACAAAAATCAGTCAGTGAATGTAAATATTTCTAAATACTGTGTTAACGAATGGTGCTATGGCTATAAGAGCCACTTTTCCTTCATCACAGCAAAAGCAATCGCAAGGGCTATCATTTTCTTAAAGTGAATGTCTGTTGCACCTGATTTGCTAGTAGCTTTTGTCTCCTACTTTTTCTTCATTGGTAAACACTGGAATTATGCCAGTGCCCAGCTCAAACACGCTTCAAAATCAAAACATGAAGGGAGGGCACAATCCTGCACAAATGTAAAGCACTTTGCTATTTGCATTTGCGTTTACTGCATTTCATCATATATCCGTGACTAAAGCCTTCCATGTCTTATGTGCCACTAAATCTATCTTCTGTATTTCTTTCCTTAGCTATCTTTGATGGCTATCTTTTTCAACGTTTATCGCACTATGAATGTTGAAAGCTTGCTTTATCGCCTGCTCAAGAATCCACACAAGTACCCCAATTTTCATTTTCTGGCCTTCTGGCAGACACAGTACAATAACATGATTGCTGTCAATGTTTTCATATCCTGGGTGAAGGTGATTACTGCATGATTAACATTTTATACTAAAAGTATGTTTGACTTTAGTTACAAGACAGCAAGATTTGTGAACAATATTAAGCATGATTAGCTTGTGGTTAGTTATGTAGCATTTGATAAGTTCATGTAAGCTTGCCGTGAACTGGTTTTGACTATCTTACTTTCAGTTATACAGTATTCACATATGGAAACATCTGAAAAAACTTAGTATGTATTTGAAAATTGCCAATTTCACAAATATCTAGCTGTCTGAATCTGATAGAAAATACTTCTGCAATGATACACAAATGTGCCATATTCATAATTGTTAAACTAATTATTATTTAAAGAATGTCAAACACATCTAATATATATTGATCACTGTATATTTATTTAATGCTACATTAGTTATTAGCTGATTATATAATGAATCCTTCTATACTAAAATATGCTAATTGCTAACTGAACCCATTTGCTTTGTTTCAGGTATTCAAATATATAAGTTTTAACAGGACAATGAGTACCCTCTCTTCTACTTTGTCCCACTGTGCCAAAGACATCATTGGCTTTGCAATCATGTTTTTCATAGTCTTCTTTGCTTATGCACAGTTGGGGTACCTCCTGTTCGGCTGCCAAGTGGACAGCTTTTCTAGTTTTAAAAATTGCGTGTATGTAACAAATTATTTGGTCTATCCTCTTTTTTTCTTAAATAGCTAATTGCATACAGAACTGAAATTGCACATTTGGTAGTTTTATTTACCCATAGCAGCATCTTGATTTAAAATGCTGATAACTTTATATGTTTTACTTCTAAAATCACTGTTATGCAGTGAGGCAATTTGGGATAGATTAACTTGGGCTTTAAGAGACGGTTTCACAGACCCTTATTAGCACTAATTAGCACTAATCTTGTACTAATGTACATAGTCTGTGAAACTAGCCATTGGTGAAAAGGCCTTGATATTTCTGGATCATTGTCTGGATTGGAATGTCTGAAATACTTTTTATAGACTCTATCAGTAATTGTAGATTATAACACCTATAGTCCAGGTACTGCTGTGTTCTATTATATACTCAAGCCTGGTTATCCAATAATGTGATTGTATTTATTACTAAGATCATTAATTGTTACTTTTTTTCTTCTTTTTTATTTGTTTTTAGCTTTACACAGTTTCTAGTAATTCTTGGAGAAATCAACTTCAATGAGCTTGAGCAAGCAAACAGGATTCTGGGGCCGATTTATTTCACAACCTTTGTGTTCTTTGTATTCTTTGTGCTTTTGGTAATTCTCTTTGTTTTTTTACAAGGGGTTGGATGACAAGAAACACCTGTCACAGCACTGTCAGTATGGTGCAGGGCCCCTGTAATTCGTTAGGAATTCTTTAATGCTGCAGCCTTAAAAAAATTAAATAAATCGCCTTAAAATTACAATAGTGCTCCACTGATATTGAGTTACATTTTATAACCTAATTTTCATTCTTTGTAGAACATGTTTCTGGCAATTATTAATGATACATATGCAGAAATTAAATGTGATCAGTCACTCCAGATGACAGATTATGAAGTGAGTGATTTCATTAAGAAGGTAAGTAAGTTTTATTAACTAATTTAAATATACATTTCTTATGTAAATATTCTGCTGCTGATTTGTTTTTTAAATCCACATCAAATTAACAGGTTTATATGATCAAATTAAAACATTTTAAGTACTTAAGTAATTGAATATAAACATTTTGAATGTTTTGAAAAACAGATATTAATGATGTTCTTATGTTTCAGACTTGCAATGCAGCCCTTGTTAAACTACGGCTTAAGAAGAAGCAGCTGGTGGAAAGCACCACTGAAAGCATAAAGGACACAGAGGAGATCATATCTGTGAAACAATTCCAGGTGGAGATGTTGAAGTAAGGCTTTTAATCTAACGGGAGCTCTGTAAGGAATGACTTTTGCTATTAGTTAGTTTTTTTTTATATATATATTAAGCATATCAGTTGATATTACCAAATATAGAGATTTTCCATGTGAAAATCGATTGATGCAAAAAATCTGGGTAACCCACTAGCTAGATTATTGAATACTAGCAAGAACTCCTCATATATAACCATTGTACTAGTGAGCAATGTATCCAATTGGTCCTTCGAAATATTCCATAGTAAGTGTTTAGAACAGGGATGTCCAATCACAGTCCTGGAGGGCCACTCCACTCCAGGTTTAACTGGTAAAATGAGATAATTAACTACCCGTACTTCAGGATCAGGATGGAGGTTTAATTGATTGAATGAAACTATTTTTGAACAGGGTTGGAACAAAGACCAGGAGTGGAAGGCCCAACTTTGGCCACCCCTGGTTTAGAACAATGCATTCCACTGTGGTTCATGATGAATCCTAGGTCTAATTGGTTGTTTTGTGATCATATTCTTATTAAAGGATACCTTATCCCCAATTGTATGTGGTAACAGTTCTTAAACATGACATGCCTGTATATTTTTATACAGCATAATTTATACTGCATTCCATCAATACTGCAATAACAGTATTCCACAAACTAAATTCAAAGGTAAAACCGGTGGTACAGTGGTAATCTTTGAAAAGTTGGCAACCTTTCACTGCAGAAGATAACATGTTCTAACAGATAAAACGTATTTCCACATGTTTGTTATATATTTGTAAACTGATGTTTTACAATTAGGATTGGATTTGTTTTTAATGGACAGTTAGAGACATCAGACATCAATTGTGTTTTTTACAGTAAATGTAAAACAAAATTGGTATATGTACAGTTAAAGGTAAATGTTGTAAACTCCAACAGGAAAGGCTATACAGAAGAAGAAACTAAAGAAATCTTAATGAAGTATGATGTAAACAGAGATAGAAAATTGAGCAAGAAAGAGGTTGACACTATGACAAGTGAACTTGAAAAACAAGAGGTATACAATTTGTAATTTAATTAGATTTTCATTCTCCTGTGACTGCCCAGTATTTTTCTCTGATATGCTTGGACAGATTTGTATACACCAGTACTTCTATTCAGAAACAGGGTTGTAGACTAGTATTTGCTATAAGTAGTGTACAGAGTGCAGTTTGAGGTAATACCATTATTATTTCTGCCTGTGTTACCATACTACTTTGTTTGGAAGGACGAAGTGCTTTTAGTGAAAAACGCATTTTTTTTTTGGTCACAAAGATACATGCTTTGGCACATATTTGTAATATACATTCTTCTCTTGATATGATTGTAACATTGAAATGCATTTTTATATGCAAATTATTGTTTATTGTATTCTCCAATAAAAACAAACAAAAAAAATGCTCATCATAAAAATAATAAAATAAACAAAAAGAACCCAGCTAACTAATATCCCTTTATAAAGTAGATCTGGATACCTGCAAAAGTGCTTATGGTATGTTTTTAAATCACCTGCGAGTTGACTTTCTACTGTATCCACACAGTCTTTTTGTTGTTATGGTATAAGTGTATGTCTTTTTTAAGTATGGTCTTGCCCAACAGCACTCTGCCCTGAAGGAAGACAATGGAAAAAGGACAGACAGTACACACGGTGAAGAGGGGGATCTTCCGTCACCTCCTGAATTTGTGTCTAAGCAAGACTATCAGCGGTAAGTTTCACTCTGAAGGGTGAATTTCCCTCCTTATACTCGTTTACTGTAACCCAAGCATAGCAAAGTACTGTATAGGAAAACAGAGGACAGTATAGTGAAAGCATCATGAATTGTAGGTTGAGTATAGTTAATGCACAATAAATATCCTACCACCATATTGCTGCCCTGGGGATTGAAACCCAAACACTTTGTCACTTTATTACTGTTGTTGAACACGTTAGCTTGATGGCACAATGGTATTTATATAGGGATATAAATGAGGGCGGAAAATATATTATTTTAAGCAAAATGGTTAAGTAAATGTATTTTTTAAAGCTCACATTTAAATGTTACAGCTTTCAAACATCGACACCTCCTCTTACCACTGCTCAGTTTGGGAAGCAAAGTATCAGCAAGCTTCCTTAATGCCACTCCACGTAACTGCATCCCTCTTCTCTGAATGGACGGCTTAGTAGAGATCCCAGCTATCATTGGTTGTTTCTAGTGCCTGTTAAAAGAAAGTTATTGATCTTATCAACTGGAGTGGTTCCACCTATCACACTCCATTTTTTAATAAAAAACTTGAAGCAGTTAAATTGGAGCCCTCTCAGAGATAGTTGACAGAGCTCCGGGAAAAGTTACCCAGGTATGGCTCACCTTGGTAGCGTGAGAACCCTCGCTGCCTTTATGAAAAATGCTTTCCAGTTAAAAATATACTGATGGTACACCTTTGTTTCTTAAAGAATAATATGGATGTCCGCATTTTTCTTTATTGGTTTGCATGCGTACCAGTTATGTGAAGCCCTGTATATAAAGCATCATTTAATGTATAATTACATCAATTGTCTGTATTCAAGTCATTATAAATGTGGTGTTTTTATTATTTGCTTTTGTGTAGGATGGTGAAACATGTTTTCCAGTTGGAGGAGCGGATTGATGAAATTACATTCATGAACAATAAACTACTTATACAGTTAAATTCTTTAGAATCGATAACATCGTCAGAAAGTCGCGAAAAGGATGATTGGGACTTTGTAAGTTATCAAATCTCTTTCAATACAAATAGTTTTGTTGAGGGGTATATCAGACGTTTGGACAAATACAGTATTGACATCATTATCGGTGACCAAAGCATGATTTTGAACTCTAATGCAATCTAATAAAAGCGTTTCAGGTTGACATTGTCGGCTACTGTACACAGGCCTTTAGTATGAGTCATGTAATACAGTATGACCTGTAGCAGGGCCATTGAGAATTTGTGCCTCACAGACTAACCGATAGCTCCTTTATAACTAGAACTTAGAACAGAACAAGAGAAAACATGTCCAGCATTAAAATTGGCCAAAAAGCAAGAACATGTTTTGTATTGGCAGAAATTGACTGAATTGTAATTGGAGTGGCAACTGTACATGTTAAATAATCTATTCCAAATAAAATTAAAAAACCTAATTACATTCTACATTTAGTCATATGCCTTGTTTCCATCTAATATTTGGAGGTGAAAATGATTTGAAATCAGTCCTGTTTGTTTCTATCGGCAGCAGACCAAGATCAGAGCATTTTGGATGGCAGGTGTTAAACCTCTGACTTCAGGGAAAAATGAGCTTTATGTAGAATGTCAATTCATTTTAATACCAGGTAGTTGAAGGAATTCTAAATGAGAATTATACAAAACAATTACTTACAAATGTAGTTGTTAAAGCTGGATTTAGTGGAAATTTCACCCTATAACGACCCTGATGATGCTGCATTCATGGATAAGTCAGTCCAGATCTTTAAAATACATTAAAAAAAATTATTATTTAATTTTCATATGTGCTAGTTCAATACAAGTTATATTGTTTATCTATTAAATAGATGCATTTCTATATTACTGCAGGGTAATTAAGACTAATCGACTGTGAAGGAAGAGGCTCTATGGGTCAACTTTCTTATGAGGAGTATTATAATACAAATAAGGCTGTGAGGGAACTTTTGAGGCATTTGAAGGCAGAATAAACCAAACAACCTATTTATACTGACATTATTTACAACTGTGAATAAGAATAATAATAAAAATATATATATATAATAAGCATGGTCTTGTATTTTATCAAATCATAGTCACATTACAGCACAGCGTGTAAACAAATATGAGAGAAATACAGTACTGTGCAGAGTAACATAAGAAATAGATATTACTGCTGAAATCTGCAGATAACTTGGTCCACGATATCATGACTGAATGAGAGTGCTTTTTCTTGGTGAGCCACTGAAGACACATTCTTATTCTTATTTACTGCTTTTATAGTTAGTTGATTATGAAGAGTAGAATAGTAAAATAGCCTTGCCCAGATAATAATGTGTTACTATTGCAAGACAGAAAAAGATTACAATAAAATATTTAGTACAAAATATACATTAGCTAATGGAAATAGACATGTATAGTAAACCTTCTGTAGCTCACACCTGTATGTAAAAAAAGGAAAGAAAGGAGAACACTGCTTAACACAAGCCGTAAACAAATGATCTGCCTTACAGTATATAGATTACTAAGGCAAGCAGTAGAACCTTATCAAACCCCAGCTTAACACTTGACTCTTGTTATCATAATTAAAAACACCTTTCAGCAGGTGATACCTGTCACTGCGTATTAACAATATTATGAACCAAAACATTGTTTTTAAAAGATGTTTAATATTTTGTGCCTTGGCTCTTCCATTTCATTCCATTACAGAACAACCAATTGCTTAATTATTTTATTGACCCTACTGAAGATCAATATTAAGGATCTGGTTGGAAAGAAGAGTTGTAAATGAAAGGAATGAAATGGAAGAGCCAAGGATGCCTTCTAAGCCACTGTAGCTCTGTAACATAGCTCTGCTCAGAACCTGATTCTCAAAAGCTTTCATCATTACACAATAACTCTTTTGAAATCCTGACAATATTCAGGTCACAAAGGCTATTAAAAAGATTTGCCAAAGACCCAACATGTCAGACATCAACATGATTTTCAAGAAGAGGAGATAGAAATAACTTAGCATTGTAGTTAACACTATTCAGCAGTTGGATAAGTTGTGTAATATTAAGATGCTTTTTGAAAAGATCAGTAGTTGATATGCAATAATATATTAACCAACTATTTTGGGTTTTATGGCTTAAAAAAAATTATGGCTGCTGAACTTAGTACCAAGAACAGTTCCCTCCCAATAATTCAACACCTTCATATTGAACTTTGATCAGACTGTTTTACTTATTGGTTTGGCACTGATAAAAGCACACAATTTAATTTCTATAACTTTGTCCCCATAGAGAGTGTACTAGAGTACATGTTAACCCCCTTTATATCTATAGTGGATAGCCCTTTGCAACTCTAAATGTTTAAATTCCTTTCCCTGAGACAAACAATGTTGATTGTCGGGGCAGAAAGCAAACCAAGTTTTTGTTTTTTAATGGTGTGGACTTGAGAGGTTAGCCCATTCCAGCTCCATGCTGTCTCTAGGCAATGGTGTTCAGAGGGCTATAAAACAGAAACTGTATTTGAAGCTGGTGTGCTTTTGTTCATTTGGGGAGATAACACATATTTGTCTTTATTATGCCAGAGAAGCCAAAAACACCAGCAGCACAAAAATGTCTATTCTTATGTGTCCAGTATGCTTACATGTGAAACACCATGGTAACACATGTCTAACTTGAATTAAATTTTTTTGTTTTTTTTAAAGTAATCTGTTATCACAGCAGCAACCATCAACAATCAGTAGATAAACTGCTCTTCAAGTAGTAACCACATCAACAACAATGATAGAATATCGTGAAATAAACATTCTGAGATGTGTTCAGTTGATCTAAACAACAGCAGATCTAAATACTGCTGCTATTTAAATAATTACAGTTCTGTATGTATGTTTACAAACACAAATGAACTACAGAGGCTAACATGCCAGTTGGATGCTTGATTTTCATACCTGGTGCCCTTTATTGAATGTTTAAACAGTAAGATCCACCGCCTTTTAGATCAATGGAATATACCCCTCTGTTCATTTTAAGGAAACTTGCATTGACTGTTGACCTAAATACATATAAACAGATCCCCCTTTTATTAATATATTAATATGATTCTTGGCTTATAAAAGCAGGCACATTTACATGCAGTAATGAACACTCGTAATGAGTAATTATAATTTCCAATATAAACAATGTGGGATCTTCTTAAATCAGAAAAGCAGAAACTATCCCACCATATATGCAAACTATTTAAACACAATGTCTTCTAGAATTAAGGCTGCACATACTAAATATTAGAATAACTGTTTAATGTAAATGCATATAATACTATGAACCTTTTTATGAAACATACGGAAATATTTGTATTTTAAAATCTACAGTTGTTCAAGGCAGGAAAGGTAATTTTAAAAAAAGATGACCTTTATAAGTATTTGTATAGGTCACTGTAATATGTTACTTGTTGTGTCTTATTGATTTTTACATATACAGCCTTTTAAATGTATTCTTGTTTGAGACAAATGGAAACCTGTAAAACTAAGGAGCCTTTGTTCCACTGCTAATAAGACTTGTTCCTTGAGTACAATGACCTATCTGTGATTTATGTTGCTCAATACTAACACTCCTCCAGCTCGCTATGGATACACACCTCACAGACATTTCTGTGTTATATTTGGACATGAGACCCAGGTCTGATATTCCATTAATAAATTGCTCTTCGTATGTAGACTTTTGGAAAACCTTGCTTCTGCCTTTTATTTTCAGTGTGCTTATTCTCAACAGCTTCAAGAGATACTTTATAACTCTTAATTCTCTGCGCTACCTTTATCAATGTCTCTGTATCTCCTGTGTGTAAGCGCCTTTTACACCACAGAAGATTAATCCATTGTAAATCAAACAACACATTGCGTTGCTATTATGCTAACACATCCTTGGCAGTAGCCCAGTTTTTCTTTACAGCTTTAAGAATTGGCAAGCCACATTAGTGATTAAAGGTCGTTCAAATGCATTGTAAAGCGTAATGTACCTGATTGTAAATCCGGTTGTAAAATGTCTATTATTTAGTAGAATAACTGCACTTTTAATTAAGAATTATATATGACAAGCTTGGTAAAGTTTTATCAAGGCGAAAAGTTTTTGCTGCAATTTAAAAGGGGAAAAGATTAAAACAAAAAAAATGTATGTGTTCTGGTAAACAGATACCTTGTTTAACTGTATTTTGAACTTTAAACAGTACTGTGAGTGCGTGGAGTATTAATAGTATTAGTTTTTATTTTTTTCCAGGGCAGGTAATTACAGAAATACCATTCTCTGTCTTTTAGCTAATGACTTTCTCACTGATTCCCTGTTCGTAAACAAATTGGTTGCTAAGCAACACCCAGAAGCACACCACTGCTGCTGGTTGTTAGTGAAGTAGCTCTTTTATCCAGTTTTAGTTTCCATTGTTTACTGAGGTCATCGTGATTCGCTCAGTGGAATTTCAAGACCCCTTTTCTGGGGGATTGTATTGGGCTAGAGGCCTCTAAGAAATGTTTGTAATCCTTGGCAGTTTTATGAAACAACGCTTGATGACGTACTAAATGACCTGTGAACTGGCAGCTTAACAAATTTATGTTGCAGGAGTTCAGCACACATATTGGGATACTGGCTAGTAATGTCAATGAAATTTAAAACTGAAAACATTAAAGTCAGTATGGTGTATTTAAGTTCATCCATAAAAATAAGAAACACTCAATTGTAGTGTGTGTATATATATATATATATATATATATATATATATATATATATATATATATATATATATATATATATATATATATATATATATATATATATATTCAGTATATATATATAATGTCTCCGTACATGTCTCTGTATTTCCTGTGTGTAAGAGCCACTGAAGAAACACTTCCCATGAGGCTAACAGGAATTTGTAACAAGGGTGGAGTTTGTAGCAGGCTTATATCTGAGATGCTGTTGATTTCGTGCTCACAGCTTCAAAATGGACATGAAATGTATTGTATCAATGAAAGCGGTAGACCAGAGAGCATTTAAATTGAGGCAGCAGAGAAAAGCCAAATCTGGAGATAGCTACAGCAGAGAGAGGTTTAGAATACTGAAAAGATACCAGTTTTATACCAAGGATCATGTATAAAGAGAACCCTAGAGCAGCCCTCATAGTTAAAGTGGACTAAAAAGACACCATAGCTGATATGCACTGTATAAAGAGCAGTACAGGGAGTGTTTAGGAACTGAAATGTCCATTTATATCGAAGGTACTTTCAACAGAAAAAATATAGTGGTCCTATAATTGGAAATGCATTCTCTCTTTATATTTTCAGGACTTGGTTAGTTTGGATTTGTACCCTGGTAACCTTTATGTAAATAACTAATTCCCAGTCTGTCATGAAATTGCTGGTAGCTTGTTGGAGAACTGGTTAGATTAACTGGTAAAATCTAGTTTATAACTCATAGCTCCCCCCCACCCCCTATCCCCTACCCCACACACACTCCCACACCAAGAATAAGTGCAGACGGCTGTTAAAAAGCTCAAATGTAAATGAGCTAGAAGAAGAGGAGGGGCCCAAGCTGGTGTGAGAGGTCCTGTGTGAAGGGAGCGATGGATCCTGAGCCTCGTTTATCTTCCCACGCCACTCTCTCTCTGGACGCACTGACTGTGTGCTTCTCTTGTAATGGCCACTGTAAAGGAGAGCCTTGAGCTCCAGACTGCCTCTGCCCAGACACCCCTGCCAGGGGACCCTAATGCATGCTCTAGCAAAGAGGACTGGGGAGAAAGCTGCCCGGAACCCAGTCAGGAAACTCTGGGTGATGCCGGGGAGACAGCCCCCACAGACCCAGAATGGGTGGAAGAGAGATTCAGGATTGACAGGAAGAAACTGGAAACTATGTTACACAGTAAGTGAGCTTCATTTAAATGTAATGCTTGGGTTTTGTTATTTTACTATTTCAAATGTTGAATACATCATCACCAAGGTTTGTTTTCTTTATAAACTTTTAAACGGTACCATAAAACTTATTTTAATGACTATACTTGTGTACGGTACTTTGTTTCAATTTCCAGTGAAATTCCAGCGAGAAAGCTGTTACCTAGCAAACTTTAACAGCATATTGTTGCAGAATCTTATTTTTACTGAATTGTTTTAAATGCCATTTAAAAAAAAAAAAAAGAAGGTGGCTTATTTTTTCTGTATTCATTTCTTCCATTTTACTACTAAAAGTTGCTTTAAGCGATTGCAATTTTTGGCATCTCTTAAGCGCCTAGCATTGTAATAAATACTCAATAATCAACTTTCCATTTTTAAAATACTCTGCTTTTTTTGCTGAAGTTTGTTCTCATTTTCAGTGCTCCCATGGTGCTTTGTCATTCCACAGTCAGGGGCAGCGTAACCTATGGCGATCACTGCTAAGGAGTGTGGGGCAGGAGTCCCTGCTTCAAAATCCCCACATTTATTCTTGAACTGTGTGCTGCTGGATACTGTATTTCAGTATCTCATCTGATATTGTGGGCCACATTCAAAGCATTTACATCTATCGTTAATTAACTCCTATTTTTTTTAAAGGAGAAAATTCCATTTTAATGCTTCAAACTTTAGGGTGCTTGAATGTTATAACTTGGTTGTTTGGTTCTAGAAATTAACAAGTGTTTTTTTCTTTAAAAAATAGATAATTAAAGACTATTAAACGCTTTGAAAATATGCCACTGTATCTTTTAAAAAAAAAAAATTAATGTCTCTTGTGTATTAAAATATGAAATTGTGTGTATGCATTAAATAGTCACTTAAAAAAAAAACCAGTACTTTTAGGGTGGTGGTATTACGATCCACCACTGTTTAGATCAATAAAATATACCCCACAATTAATAGGAAAATTAGATGCCCCCTACACAGAATTCTATAAGCTCACAAAGCAATAACTAAAATACACTCAGTTTAGACCTATTCTCTGCTTGTCTTTCTCCTTGCATGACAAACACACAACTTGATTTTTAATATGAACCTTTCTTTATGTAATTTCTAACTGACATTGCAGCTTAGGTAAGGAAAGTCTAAATAAACAGAGAAATCAATGTTTAACGAAAAATACAAAGGGTATAGTAAATGTGCCTAAATATGACACATTTGTGTCTAGCGCCTATATATTAAGAGTGGTAATGTAATGATATTTTTATGTGAAGTCCATTATAAAATGAAAGGATAATTTTGTTTTCATAAGCCGTGAATGGCAATGCATGCTTAGTTTGGAATATTGGCTGTGTTTTCAACTTGTTTGATGGAACCAGTGCAGATGCAGAGTTCACTCTTGTGAGGAAACTATTCACTTCCTCAGATTAACACAGTGAGAATGGTGGCACTCACCCAATGACAGATGTGCTAATGAGCTCCTTCCACAACCTACAGGGACATTTACACCTGGCACTCGCTGTGGTGAACAGACACATCCTAAACCAGTGTTACTTTTTGTCTCAGTGCAAAGTTTGGACAAAAAAAATTAACAAAGAATACACTTTCTGGTCTATATTTTGAAGACAAATATTCTGAAATAAATTAAAACATTTTTAACAGTATAATACTAGCAATCATTATATTCAAGCAAACATGTATTGAAGTATATATTAAATGTTAAATTCCCAAAAATATGTTATTAGTGAAACAGTCAATAAATTGGGTCGTAAGTACACAATACAATACAAGAGAGGTCTGGTATGCAATGGTTCTGCTGCCAAAAAGCAAAGAAAATAAGTCAACTTGCCTTAACAACTACTGACAAACTAGAGGAAAAAAAATTAAAAAGGATGAACAACTGTGGTACAGTGAAATATTAAAAGGAACCCTCATCGTGAACCTTTAGTGAAAAGCATAGAGTTGAGCACTGGTCTGAAGTTCAGAAGGTCGTCTGTCATGCACGCAGAAGTCCCAACTACAGGTATTCAGATGCCCTTTTTTAGTCAAAGTTACCCTCATAGTGAGAAACAGTGGAAGACAAATCATCAAATTGTATGTGTTTGAATGCTACTGTCATCATTGTTTTTGATCATTTCTGAATTAACACTGATTCAACTTATACCCTGCCAGCGTAAGAAACAGTTTTCAACAGATTTTTTTTCAACCATTTGTTTTTTAAGGTAATCCTGGAATAACAAGAGAGTTTGGTTCATGCAATCCAGGGTGATTGTCTAATGCTTTAAAATGCTCTAAAAATGCAACTGTGACTTAACCTCTGAGGGGTACATGATCATCATATCATGGTGAAGTTGTGATGATTTCCCTAATGTCCCCGGCTAGCTGTTATGTAGGGACACTCACCACAACAATATTTAAAAGCAGCGTTAGTTTATTTAGGCAGACACAGCAGAGAATAGCTGC
Organism: Acipenser oxyrinchus oxyrinchus; assembly: GCA_030684275.1. Taxonomy (NCBI): domain Eukaryota; kingdom Metazoa; phylum Chordata; class Actinopteri; order Acipenseriformes; family Acipenseridae; genus Acipenser; species Acipenser oxyrinchus. Next base: position 9,060,091 of record CM060268.1, read on the forward strand.
ATAGATTTCACAAAGCAGACTTGTATATACACTATTTCTGTAAATACAGTGTAGAGGGTTTATGATCTCATATTTGGTTCTCACCCTCATTCTTATTAATTAATTCTGGAGACTTTTGGAATGTCTTGTGCCATGACCAAGTATTTACAGTGAGAACCTTATTTAGTGTTTGCATGCATCCAAAGTCTTAAATGAAATCTTTCTTTTTTTCCCATATTTATAGCCCCTGGAGATGAAAATCGCTTAACTGGTGAAGAATTCTTTCAAAAGGTAACTGGATATATATATATATATATATATATATATATATATATATATATATATATATATATATATATATATATATATATATATATATATATATATATATATATATATATATATATATATATATATAGTTGTTGCTGCTCCTACCAAGCTTCTCTAGACTATCAAGTACAGAGTTAACTATTAGTGGTATTAAATTGTATGTGTCAATATGAGAAGCATAATAATCACGGAATTGTTCAGGAGATGTTTGTATTGTTTCTTTGGGAAATCTTATTTTAGTCAATCCATTATCAGCCCTGTCTTGGGCCAGTGAAGTGGTTTAAGGAATTGTTTTGCGAATCTGAGCACAGGTTGGAAATACTTCAAGTCGACCATCGTTGCTTTATTACTCTGAACCACAGGGAGCTAGATCAAACTGAAGGCACACCCAGCCGTGAAGGGAAAAAGGCATTCAAATGATTTATTTTCTACAGAAATGTATGGGCCAAACATGGCCTGGTGCTTCATCAGATTGAAAACGAATCCTCCATAGACACAGATTATACATTTTAAAGGCTCAAGATAATCCTGTCACAGCATTTTAACTTTGTAAGATGTGTGCTAATATAAGAATTTGCATTTATATTGAATTCAGTATTGGTGTTGAAATCCTGAGATTAATGTTCAAATTGATAGATATTGTTGCAATGGTATCTCAAGATCAGTTAAATTTCAGATTGCCCTTTTGTTTTACTTTGAACCAATAATTAAGTACCAGATCATCTATAGATGCTGCTGCTACCCTACTGGTGAGATCTATGTTGTAGAAGAATTGCAGTTTCATTTTCCAGTCATTTTTCTGTTTGTGTTACTACAAAAAATTACCTAGATATGACTGATCTGTAACAAAGGTGTAACTATTAAGACTATGAAGCTCCAGGAGACTTTGATTTGGGTATGGCATCATGGACTTCTCAAAGATACTACCCATATACCCAAGTACATATTACCTCCATTATCTAGTTAAGGATTAATGTTGGTGCAGTACCAGCACGTCTCCTTTACCTTCTTTATTGCAAACCCCATTCCACTGTATTTTTTTTAGTGATATGTAAATCACCCCTTGGGGAAAACCTGTTAAAAAACAGTGGTATTTATTTTTCAATGGCTGTTCTTCTGGTAACACATCAGGTGAAATGCCTCTCAACACAACTTGAGAAGGGGGTACTGTATCATCACTTAACCCCTCTTCCTTTGAAAGTTAGCTTCCTTCTCACCTCTCTTGTTCATACACTGTTTTCACAGGTGATGAGTGAAACCAACACGCAGATCAAATGGCCTTCCAAGCTGAAAATAGGTGCTAAATCGAAGAAGGGTATGAAGTCATTAATGTTCATTGTAATGCAGATTCGAGTTTTGGTCGTAATGAGGTCTTTAAATTGGGGAAACCAAAGTGTGACCCATAATGGGTGTAATCTCAATTTAAATGTCAAATTAAAGGGACAATAGAACATATTAAGGGCACTATATACTGTATGATAGGAATCTGTCTCTTTTAAAAGTATCCTGTAGTTGTGTATCATGTAAATGATATTACTAATCTGTAAAATATTTTATTGGTGTCATATAGATGTTAACCTTGTAGGTAAAGGTAACTTTTACATATTTATATTTTAGCTAGAAAAGCTTGAACAGGCCTTCTCTAATAAGAGTGTTCACTTGAGCATGGATTATTAGGCACCTATGAGCTGGAGAGGGTTCTGTTCTGTAATCTGTGGTGGATGCTGATAATGCTGGGAATAGATTAAGATAACTGTGTTTCCTTTGCTCAGATCCACATGTTAAGGTGGAAGGGAAGAAAGCTGGTGTCCTGGAAGCCAAGAAGAAGATATTAGACGTTTTGGAAACAAAGGTAATCCTTTTCTTTATTTTCCAGGGAAATTAACATCACCTTGTTTTCAGTTGCTGGGAGCCTGCTTCTTCAGTTTCACAACTGAAGAGGATTAAAAAACAAAAGGTTTGGTCACTTGCCCAGATAATTCAAATACTAAAGCAAGTTACCCTTTTTCATTCAGTGGGTTTTTTGGTCCTAGAGCTTGTCAGATCTTGAAAGCTAAAAACAGTTAAGCCTGGAAAGTATTTGGCTAGGAGACATTATTGTGTTAGAGGCTGGTTAAAGAACATTATCACTCTTCTCCAACATCGTGTTAATGGATACGGTTGTAGTAGGTACTACCTTTTATATGAGATGTTATATTTTACACATTTGCTATTTCAAGGAAAATCCTTAGACGTCCTGGATTAGTTAAAAAGAAAGAAAAGAAAAGGAATTCCTTGCAATTTAAGTACAAAAAAAATCCTTTATCCTTTATTTTAACTTCATGTAGATCAGGACATGGGTAGCTCTGTAAATATAAATGAGACCCCTGCTAATACTGTACAGGCATATCTGTATGAATATTTTCTTAAATAAAATGTAATCAAATAAGATAATAATTAGGCCAGTTTTTATTTTTAGAATTATGCATAAACACTATTGTGATTGGTTGAATGTAGTTTTTTTTTTTTTTAACAATAGGGAAGTCAAAATTACTATTTGCTTCTATATGTTATAGATCTGTTAAAGATATGGCTCCTGTATATCTTAATTTAACTGCCAATTGATTCTCATTTGAGGTACACACTTCGACAAAAAGCTTTTATTTAATTTGCATTAGAGTTGTGGATAAAACAATCAAAACAATGAGTATGAAAATGTAATTGGTATACAAGTGCAAGTGCCACAAAAAGAGACATTTCCTGTTAACACCGCGGTCATTTTAAAATGAGGTTTTAACACCTTATGTTTGGTGATATTGAGGGAAAAAAAATTAAAAAATAATAAAATCAAATACATCCAGAACCTGTAGTTTAACCAGGTGTTTTGTGTGTCTCCAGGTTAACAAGGTGACCCTGAAGATGGACGTGGCCCACACTGAGCACTCCCATGTGATCGGGAAAGGGGGCAGCAACATTAAGAAGGTCATGGAGGAAACAGGCTGCCATATCCACTTCCCCGACTCTAACCGAAACAATGTCCATCTGGAGAAGAGCAATCAGGTACAGGCAGAGGCTCCTCATACACTGTTTGAGATTCTGATCCAGGTGTACTATCCTAACAGGATCTGAAAGACAATAGACTCTGTGGGCAGTGGGATGGTGGTGTAGAAGCCAGGATGGAGGCAGAGTGACATTTTTGTGGTTTGCAACACAGCCGTTCACTTCCTGCTTGATACCTTAGGATGTGTAGCAAAAATATAGGTCATATTGTATCTGCCACTGTGCAGCATGAATCTCGGATTGACTGAATGGACTGTATGCAGCATGAATCTTGGATTGTTGCTTCAATTCTAACAAATACAGTATGTTTTGGAAAACCTATGTTATCTGTCTATTTCTATGTATTAACTGTTTCATCTGCAAGGTTTCTATAGCCGGATCACTTTCCGGTGTGGAATTTGCCAGGAGAAGAATAAGGGTAAGCAATATTGAATCATTTTTATAATATCATTAATTCGGTTTTATGAGCTCCAAAACACATTAAAAAAAATAAATAAATCTAACTTATTTTTTAGGACCTGCAGCCTTTGGTTCTAAGCTTTGACCTGCCGATGAGAATGGTCTCTCACACAGTACCAGATGTGAACTCTCCTGTGATCCACCACATCAGCCAGGCCTTTAATATCTGTGTGAGCTTCAGACAGCAGCCAAAACTCTACAGCATCACCTGTCTAGTGAGAGGACTGCAGGGGAACTGTGTCTCTATCCAGGTGAGGACGGCCTGGTTCTACCGACAGGTTTGACAAGGAGTTTAGATCCTGCACTCATCTGCGTAATTGCAATGAAAACACTGGTGACATTTTAGAGTATGTCGCAATTCATACATGAATTAGGGTTCGAATGGGGTTGTCCATACAGATTTATTGGAATTAAATGGTAAATTAAGAAGTTCCGCAACTGTACAGTGTTATGTCCAGCTAATTATCTACTCAATTAAAAAGATTATAAAAAATGCCCCCAGATGAATAAGAATTTTTGTATTAATTGTTTTTTTTATTTTTTTTTACAAGATACACTGTTAAAAATATTTAAGAAAAGTTAAGAAAAGTAAACTTAGTTAGGAGGCACCGATTCATAACATTTATTAGAAAACAAATCTTGCGTGGCTCCCAGATAAGATTACTTTTCTTAAATATGTACAGTACCAATGGGCAGCAGCAGTGTGGAGTAGTGGTTAGGGCTCTGGACTCTTGACAGGAGGGTCGTGGGTTCAATCCCAGGTGGGGGACATGGCTGCTGTACCCTTGAGCAAGGTACTTTACCTAGATTGCTCCAGTAAAAACCCAACTGTATAAATGGATAATTGTATGTAAAAATAATGTGTTATCTTGTAACAATTGTAAGTTGCCCTGGATAAGGGTGTCTGCTAAGAAATTAATTATAATGCAAGGGTGTCAGTTAATCTTAGCATTTACCTTGTCTTTTACCATGTTTTTCCAATACTTTCTAACCTTTACTTATTTGAGATTAAACCAATGACTTTGCTATCGGTTTCCTTCATGTAGTTGGTTGCTGTTGAGTCTCCTCTCTCATCTTTTCTGCTGCTAGAAAGCCACTGCGGTACTGATGGAGCTGCTGCTAGGTGCAGATCCCAGCGTCAGCGTCAGCACCCAGCTTGACCTCACCTCCCAGCAGCACGTCTTCCTTATGGGACAGAATGGAGCCAACTTCATCAACATCATGCACATGACCCAGACACAGATTGTGTTTCCAGACCTGAACTGCCCACAGAACAGAGCCACGCTGCTCATACAGGGCACTGCAGACACTGTCTGCCTGGCCAAACAGCAGCTGCAGGTAGGGGCACCCTAATGAATCATACACATGTGCTAAGACAATTTACAACAGTGCTACAAGATTTATTTTTTATGCAAATCACAATTAGCACAGCTTAACAGAACCCTAGGTTGTTTCAGTTTGGAGAATACAGTGGGAAAGCTGTTTTACTTTCTCTATCTGGAAGGTGCGCATTGACAAACTCTTTTACGTCTATATTAGGTATTTGTAACTCTATTTATGCACTACCTAACTGTGCCTCCCTAAATTGAGAAACAATACAGACCAACACTGGACTATTTAGTACCTTTAGTGCCAAGCAGCTTGCTGTCAGCCTGTGTAATATGTCATTTTTAAATCAGCAAGAATAGAAAACGGCATATCTGGCGGCTCCAGTCTTTTGTTGCAGTTACAGCTAATGGGACATGCAGCTATTTTGCTCTTCCCTGTCTGTGCATCCTGATAGTCTTTCGTCTTCTCGGCAGGACTGCCTCCCACTCTGCTTGATGTTCGATCTGAAGGAGGATGCTGAGGTGGAACCCCACAAACTCAGCCAGATGATGCAGAACCTTGGAGTTTTCATCAGCATCAAACCCAAAGTGAAGCAGGCAGCCAAGGTCCTGGATCTTTTTTTTTTTTTTTTTTTTTTTTAACTGCAAATGTGAGCGATGTGATGTATATATCAGCAAAAGCTTCTCCCTTTAGTGGGAAATAAATAAAACAAAGTTATTCACAAATACATGTAGTGAGTTTAGGTAGTTATACTAGTTTATAACATTTACATGTTTCTCCTTGTCAGCAAAATAGAGGCAAACGTGTGCAAACAGAACAAAAAGCAGGCCCAATTTCAACCGAAAGTGTGTTTGATATACAAAATAATAAAGGTGTGCATATTGGTCAGGGGCCAGCATCCCCTCTACACTGCTGAGTTTGAAAAGACTAGTCAAAGAATGTATGCATTTCTTTGTCAAAATTATTGAATGGACTATGGGGTCTCTTTTAGTGATCTAAACAGGGGTGTATCTAAATACTGCTGGTTTTTAACTGTTTTACCCAGGGGTTATTATAGAGCCACTTATTAACACTAATTACAATAAAAATATAGTGCAATGAGGACCGCTTATAAACCGGTTTATAGACCCCTGTGATTTTTTTATCAATCAATCAACCAATCAATCTTTATTTTATATAGTGCCTTTCATAGTGGACCATCATCACAAAGTGCTTTACAAGATGCAGTAACAAGAAAATCCATAATACTTTATATACAGAGAAACGCATAATAGATGATATACAGTAAAAAAAAAAAAGCGTAATACAATACAGTGAAAAATGCATAATACATGAAATAGATTGCTCCAGTAAAAACCCAACTGTATAAATGAGTAATTGTATGTAAAAATAATGTGATATCATGTAACAAATGTAAGTCGCCCTGGATAAGGGAGTCTGCTAAAAAATAAATGATAATAATAATAATAATAAAATACAGTAAAAATGCATAATACATGATACAGTAGCAAGTTGTGTTTATGACGTGAACTAGTATTTTTGAGAATACTAGAGTATTATGATTCTGTTTCTTACTTTCTCTCTTTTCTAATTCACAGTCTGTTGTAGTGAAGAGTTTGGAACGAAACACTGTCAACTTGTATGAAGCCAGAAGATTGCTTTTGGGCCTAGAAACCAGTGAGGTTGCCATGGCAATAAAGCCTGCCTGTGACATTCCCTTAACAAATGGCCTAACTAATTATTGGCTGAATTTGATAACACAACAACTGAGCCTCACTGATTCAGGTTAATATGTAATTTATAATAGAAGCTTTTATAAAAAACGTGTCCACGTTTTTCTATTTACCACCTTCTTTTGGGAGAATTGCTTACTCACCACCAATAAACGAGATTACTAGCTGGGCCTAAAATATGCTTTCCCTTGCCAGGACCTGTCCCTTTGTTTGGAGCTGTGGTAAATGCTGTACTGCAGGCTAAAGCCAAACCAACACCCCCTCCTGGTCTCACCCTGCAACATCAAGCAGACAGAGAAGCACAAAAGAGTGATGGGAAGAAACCCACTGAAATGAACAAAAATATGGTAAGGTTCAAAATGTTGTTTTTTTTTTTCTTCTGTTAAACATGTAGGTGTGCTACACTTCTTGTATGTTGGGACGCACCTTACACTAAAGCTACAGTATTGTATTGTGTTCGAGTTTCATACACTGAAAACTCAGTACCAAGGTTTATCTTTTTACAGGTAATAAATGGCAAGCAAGTTCAATGTTGCTGATATAGTTTTAGACCAGGATTTGTTATGACTTTGCCTACTGCACGCCCAATCACTTATTTTCAATCCTGTATATTTAGCTTTCTGAGGCTGAGGATTTGCAGAGCACCCCCTCAGTAGACAGACCATCTGCAGACACAGTGCCAGAGTGTGAAGAACCACAGGGCACGGGGGCGAGCACAAGCAGAAGAAGCAGCCAATCAGAGAGCAGCAAAGAGCCCTGGCAGGAAGGAAGTATAGCAGCCTCACGTCAAAACACTGCACTTCAGAACTTGAAAGAATTGTAAGACTTTTTACGCTGTCAAATTTATTATTTTATTATTTTATTTAAATGGTGCTTGTGCTTGTGAATATAATACTCAATTATCTGCCTCGCAGTCTGAATCTGTAAGCAACTATCCTTGCCATCCAGTCCCAGTACATGCCAATTGTATATATACTGTATACTATTTAATTGTTTTGTGATTGTATGCTGTAGGCTGCTGTCCTCCAAGTACTTAATTGAGACAAACAAACCATTTCACTTGTAATCTAAGATATACCTGTACTCGGGTCTCTATGTGTCTCATTCCCATATACCATCTGGCTTCCAATCACTTTTTTAATTATGCATATCTTTGTATTCTATTAGCCTGGCCTTTTTAATAAGTGTTTGTACTCTTTCAGATTGTTAAAATGTGATTTGGGAAGTGATTACTCAGAGAAACCAAGCAGTTTAAGGAAAGACATAATTGAACTACAGGAGGCAGGCCCAGATGCTATCAAAAACGAGGTAAGACAGATGCAGGGTTTGAAAAAAAAATAACTGCAGTGGCTCTTTAAAGCAATTCATTTTTTTAAATATATATATATATATATATATATATATATATATATATATATATATATATTACCGTATGCTATATGTGCCCAAATCTGTTTTTATTAAGTCTTACTAGCAACTAGCAACTTAATGGGCTGGTGACAATCAGTAGAAGACTGAAAAAACAAAAACCTTTCTGTGAATATCTCTAAACCAGTTTTATTTCCCCTTTTTAGGATTATGATTATGAAAAAAGAAACTTTTAGCAACACGAGGTAAGTGAAAATAATCTTTCATGACTTAATATAACTGTATTGTGGTGCATGATAATCTAGTTGGAAGGAGGTTGTATGTGAACACTGGCAATATATATTAGTTCACGATATATACACTGATCCACAGATCTGCAGTGAAATGTATTCAAGCTGTAAATAAAAGAGAGGGAGAGCAATTAAAGCCAACTTTGTACCAAACTAATAGATCACTTATATTGATCAAATGCTTAGCCGGTATAAATAGAACGGGACATGGCTTTTGGCCTAGTATCTGAGAAGCTGAATGTCCTTCTTGTATAATTAAAATGTCAAATAAAAGTCTAATCATCCATGAACACCCAACAGTGCTGATTTTAGAACTACTTACAAATTCTATAAGGACCTTAATAAATTCAGTGACAGAAGCTTCAGCGAAGTCTTTCTCAATATTAAAGACATTAAGAGAGACTTCTAGTGGTATTAGTATTGGTATTTCAGTGATTCGTCAGATGGGAGCCACCTCTCATGAGACGTCTGGGGTTCATCAATCAGCTTCGCTTCTATCACATGTCTGGACAGCAACCCAATGTTCAGACACCAAGGAACTTGGATGTCATAGGAAGTGGTGTTTGAGAGGCAGATCGGTGTCACTTTACTCTATAAATAATAGTAATGATAGTTATAACAAAATAAGGCTGCAAATACTGGTAGAACTTCAAGTTGGTGTCAACAGTTGACTTGATCTCAACTAGTTGATGCATACCTGACTCTGTATTCACAGTGTACTTTTCTTGGCTCAGAAATCTGTAGTACATATTAATGTAGTGAAATAGTGATTAAGCTGGTTGATTACCTTGTCGAATAATGGTTACTTACAGCCCTAATTTAATAATGTTTTTTGTGTGCCAGCGATGCTGAAGAAACCGGTTGAGACTGAGGTGCGGACACCCACAGACACCTGGAGTGGGCTGGGCTTCTCCAAGTCAATGCCAGCAGAGGCCGTGAAGGAGCTGCGGTGTGTGAACCGCCGGAGCTACAAGTCTTACCTGGGGAACAACTTACAGGTAACCAGCACAACAGATCCGCTGACTGCCAGCATCAGCATCATTAGCCTGGGGTGGAAACGGTCTAGCAATGAGGAACGCGTTGCAATAAGTGGTAGGGTAATCTGATATAAGTACTGTACATGCAAACTAAGATATTGTTGTATACTGGATTCCAACCGCAGCTATAAAACACACAGTTGTAAGATATATAGTTTGGACAAGAAGTCTTAATCAATTTCATCAAAATGAAGACATTGATAAAGACTTTTCTTCCAAACATTTGTGAAATAGTTTTTTTGTACTTCTTATTTAAATACCTTTATTTTTATTTGATATATTCATAAAAGTAACCAGTATGCATATCACCTAGGTTAAAATGACAAATCCAATTTGACTTGTATAAACCCTTTGGGTTTTAATTTTGTATGCATACATGATTTCTAATAATTTAATCATTTGGGTGAGTGCCTGAGCTTGAAGGACATTGCTTTTGTCGCATTTTAAAACAGACACATGTTTTGATAAAATGTCAAAAAATTTGAAAAGACATTGTTCTAGATTCTCCAAGAACTTTTTACTCCAGATTCTCAATAGCACCATTTTTTCAGATAGTAAAAGTGCACCCAATAAAGCTACCTAATCAGAAATAAACAACTTCTGTATTTAATTAAAGGGCTTGTTAATAGTTTAGGTGTTTCTTAATCGTTTTAGAATTGAAATTGGTGTTTTTCCCCTTTCAGACAAAGATTACACTGAATGATGATTTCTAGACTCTAGCCCGTTTGTCTGATTGCCTGCATGATTGACTAAGTATCCTATAGTTTTACATGTGAAACAAATGCAAAACACTAAAACTATCCTTTTGCAACTGCGTATTAGACAGAAAATAATAAATATATGTGTGCCAATTCCTTCTCCATTTTCCCCAGGAATGGAGTTTGCAGGAATCCCTCAGTAAAGAGAGTCTGGCCAGCGGCAGTGACTCTGAGAACTGGAGGGAACGGAGGGACTCTGCATCTTCCTCATTCCCTCTCTCATCTTCCTCAACTTCCTCCTTCCCTGTCTTTGCCTCCTCATCCTCGAGAAGCAGAGCTGACAAATCCTGTAGGTGTTTAAAGCAATCAAAAAATGCTTTCCCACTTGTATACACTAGTCTTTTCTTTTTCTTAAAAGAAAAACAGTGGTCATTGATAATAGCACTGATAGTTATTCAAGAATTATCTTGCCAGTGAAGCAGAGTATTCTATTGCTGTTTTCTAGCATACCATATCATGTAGACCAGCATAAGTACTTACATTACAGTCTTTTTTATGTTTTTGTATTGAAAGGCACAATAAAGCCCTTTATTTTATTATTGTATCTAGCAGCAGACTCTTCATTTTCCATAGTACCTAAACTGGCAGTGTGGTTCAAACAAAAACAGAGACTGGCATGTTAATCACATTCTCCTTTCTGTTTGCAGCTGAGTCGTTCCTCAGCAGCAGTAATTACTTTGACAGCATCTCATCTCTGACCTGCTCCAGCAACTGCTGCTCCAGTCCCACCCACAAACAGACAGCAGACCTGCCAGAGCTCTTCAGCCAACTGGGGCTGGGCAAATACATCGATATCTTCCAACAGCAGGAGGTACGGACACCTTTCCACTCTTTTACTGAGAGTTTGTGCTCAGTGTTTTACTGAGAATTATATAGTGCTTAGTTTAGTTGTCTTTTTTTTGGAAAAAAAATAGCAGGTGTATTTCTCCTTTAATTTTGAAAGTGTACTCCTTAGTGTCTTATAGCTTATCTGAAAATGTATGATTTGAGGTCCCCAAGTGGCTCACCAGGTGAGCTCAAAGCAGAAACCTGCAGGGCTGGCTTTTATCCTCCAGGAGCCAGTAGCTCTGCTGTAGAGCTCCTGGCAGAAAAGAGACCTTCAGTTCAACCGAGCTGTGGTGAAGGAGCATAACTGGACATTCAGAACTGTGGAGGAAAAAGTAATCGGGCACACTAAATAATTGAAAACTGTAAATTATCCTTTTGGCTTTCTATTTAGCCACCCTTACAGAAGTTTACCATAGTAAATGTGCACAGTAATTTAGCAGTTTTCCCAAGCTTATAAAATGCATTTTAATATGTTTGACCAAATCCCTCTGTAACAGGATAGCATCAAGAATGACACCCAGAGGCTTAGAAGCTGCAGTTTTAAGTGCTGGAGTGCAATGAAATTACACAAACAGGAACAAACAAACAGGCATGGTGGCCAAAATAAACGGTTTAAGCAAAACACCACTGTACAAACAGTTGTCAGGCTGGGCATTCGCCTACACAGCATATGCACAGCACAGCACAGGAGATTTTCTCCTTCTTAAATACCATGTGGCTGGAGCCTAATAAACCATTAATCATTCAATTAAGGCTCCAGGATTTTAACCCCTCCCTGCCAACCCTATATTCACACACAAATATACAAATGTACATTTAGTGCTTTTGCCCTGCCGCACCCTCAGTGCTCTACTATACATTGCTATGCTTTTACAAGGGTAGCTATGGCATGGATGGTATTCATAAGAGCCTCCTGGTTTTCTGTTTATTTACAGCAAGTGCACCCCTTACAACATTCTCACTGCTTACTAATAGCGCCTCCTGTGTACTATTGCAGGGTTTCCCAAGCCTGGTCTTGGGGACCCACTGTGTTTGCTGGTTTTCATTCAACTGAGTTATCAATTACTTAATTGAACTATACATTAGCTTAATAAGAGCTTTTTAATTGTTTTCAGCTTTTAAACAGTTGCAGAGTTCAAGTTAGCTATAACACGTTATAATTAACTTGAACTCTGCAACTGTTTAAGAGCTTAAAACAATTAAAACAAATGATCAGTTCAATTAAGGGTTCAATTAAGTAATTGAGAGCTCAGTTGGAATGAAAACCAGCGGACACAGTAGGTCCCCAGGACCAGGTTTGAGAAAGCCTGTACTATTGTACACTGTTGCAGATTCTTTTTTTTAACACAACCCACTATGATTCTAATATTTATATAGTGTCCTTTTGAACAGCTTATTGCTGTTTATCTAAATTACAGTACACAATCTTATTGGAAGACCGTATGAGTGATGACTATTGAAATGACTTCAGAGCACAATTTAATTAGATGAATTGCCCAGGTAATGGGAATAAAATATAATAATCGTCAATAATGTAACTGATGATACTATACAAAGTTGTATTTAAGAAGATGGTTAAATTGTAGGTATCCATATTCTGCCATTTGCCATTTATAGTTTTATCAATTATTTGAGAAAGATGTGCAAGTAACGGTTTTACTGTTATTGTCTCTTCTCAGATTGACTTCCAGACATTCTTAACACTCACTGACGAGGATCTGAAAGAAGTAGGGATTTCAACTTTTGGTGCAAGGAGAAAATGCTGCTTGCAATTTCAGGTGAGGCCTGTTTAATGTAAAAAGCAACTGTTATTCTGTAGTTTATGAAAAAACAAAGCAGTGTTAGCTTTATAAACAGTGATAGCTTTGTCCTGCTCTGCAAACAGTGTACTTTATATTGTAAAATAGTGTAAGGTAGGAACTTACACAAAATAGAGGGCATCCAGTTTTATTCACTTCTTCTCTAGTTGGCTCTTAGTAGAAGCATTCCTGATTATTGAATACATTAGCCTTGGGGAAATATGAATGTTTTTTCTTTCTCTTCATTTTGTTCAGATTTCAGTAAAAGTAAAAAGAAGCTTCTGGATCCGCCTACAGTCCGGCCAGGCTACCTGGAAGGCGGGGCCAGTGGGAGGCTGCCTCGGATAGTGAACGTGGACATCGCTGCTCAGAGCAACCGCTGGTAGTGAGTGAGGGGGAGAGAAACAGGGCTGTGACCCTCTCCCTGCACAATAATGAACTGCTTCTGCCTCCAGCTCCTTGTGTTCACACGTTGCATAAGAACTTTTATTTAGGGCTTTTAATCTACACAGGATATGAAAGTGCTGACAAACACTGTCTGAGTCATCTTGAAACCTCCAGGAGTTGGTACCAAACCCAGAGTTGGAAGTGTTCACTATAACACTAAACCACACTGTCCCCAGCGTGTTATGGCTGCAACCTGAGGTGAAGCTCAGAATGACTGCTGGGGTGTAGAGGGCAACAAACAAGAAGACAGAAAAGTGGCCAAATACTGTATACCGGTGTATGTTCTGCTTCTGCCAGCAGGGGTCACTCTAGAGCAAAGTGGAAGGAAGATACTTTTATAAGATGGGAATAAGTAGGCTTTTTCATCATTGTCTGTAGTCCTTCTTGACATTTAAATAGTGGTATGATTATTACATTCATTTCAAAGGTGTACTGAATAAAACCATTTGTAAGTACCAGTATATTTAGACCAGGAGTCTTCAACCCTGGTCCTGGAGAGCCCCTATCCAGCAGGTTTTATATGTGCTTTACGTCATCAATCTGGAACACCCGTTAATCTTGACTAATTAAGCCAATAATTGGTTCAATTAGGTAACTGAGAGCTCAGTCGAAATGAAAACCAGAAGCCCCAGTAGCTGTCCAGGACCAGGGTTGGAGACCCCTGGTTAGACAGTCCAGCCATGCTCTGATAATTTAAAAAAAAAACAAAAAAACATATAAAGAAATGCTGCTAAATGTAAGGTGATGCAATATTACTACTGAATAGAATCATTTTGTTCAGACACATATCACATGAAGCAGCATGAAACAAATGAAAAATAGATGCAGGTTATGTCTCTCCTGGGTGAGTCTGTGTCTTTGGGGCAAAGAAGTACTTATGTATGTATATCTATAATTCTGATTTTTTGTAGTTATTTTAATGAAAAATTGAAATAGCTTTCAGTGTTTTGTACCCGTTTGTTAATGTAAAAATGTTGAATAAAGTCACAAGGTTATCTTTCAAATAGTGTATGAGGCTTGTGGTAATTTGAATTGGTACAACCTTTGAAAGCTTGGTTTCAGAAAAAAGCAGTCAGATGATTAACTTTGCAGGTATTTTAACAGTAATTCACACCTTAACACATTATTTTAAATGTAATTATGCATGCAATCAAATATGATATCGTGGAATCATTAGTAGTGCTTTCAAATGAAATCATAGTCTGCATGACAATTAAGTTAACAAATTCATAAACCTTACTTGTTGCGCTTTCATTTGCTCTGTTATATGTCTCAAATGTGCAATAGGAAAGAAACACATGATGTCACAAACATGTATTTTAATTTTAAAACCTGAGATCTGACACTACACTAAACAACAGAAAGTTCTCAGTTTTCTTGCCCTACCTTCCAGGAAATCTGTTTCTGTTCCCTTCCTGTTGGTCATTTCACCTTGCAGTGTCTTCATGGTAAAGTATCTTACTGGCTGCAATGCATGCCACTCATAAGGGGAAACAGCTGGTTGGTTACTGACAAGAAAGAAGGCCTTGAAAAGTGGGACAACTTCCCTTTCCAGGTGAAATGACTAGTGAATTGCAAGACAAGAGAGCAACCTAGTGAAGTCATGTTTTAAAATGCATTTGCACGTTTCCTTATAATATATACATTTGAGACACGGTGGAAAATATATGGCTGTGCCATTGTCAATGCCAATAAAAAAGGAAATAGGGTAAAAGCTTTGGTTTAAATCGGTGGAAAATATCAGCCATTGTGGATTACTGATCCTTTTTATTTGATGAGAATCATCCATAATTACAGATGCTTTAAGGTTCTGTCGCTTACCGTGTTCTCCTTTGGATCTGCAGTAGGTGGCAAGGATGATCTCTGTTTTCAGAAAATCATTTCTGAAATTGTTTTGATTTCCCTTACAATTCTAGGAGGAATATTAAAACACTCTAGTTTGGCGAATAAACAGACTTTGGACTTAGTTACTTTGAATATCAGCTTTGAATTAGATGTTACAGCTAGCTAAACCCCTGGGCCATTACAATGGTGCATTCTGTGGTACAGTAATGTACTACTACTCTACCCTTTGTGAATCAAATGTGTTTCTTTATGTAGCCAGTAGAGGGCACCATTGTCTATTTTTTATTTTACTAAAATCTGCAAATGTGCACTGGTGTAATGTAAAACGAATCTTAAATATTGCAATATGAAAACTTTATATTTCTGAAATAATACTAACATGAATTTGGGAATTTTATCTGTGATATGTGGTGGCTAAACCTTATAAACCACTGCACATTACACAAATAGGGAATGTTGAATCCAGAAATGCTGTTGCTTGTTGTACAAAATGGATTTCAAAAATGTGTGCTATACAAAATGTAAGGCTATTAACAGTAGGACTATATGCTGAATTGAGGAATAAAGCCAGCTTTATTGTAATATTTGATGTTCATAATACCTGGGTCTGGGTATTGTTTGAGCTGTGGCCAAGAGGGCTGCTGAATCACTTCCTCTAAATGGGTTTTCTTAGTGGGTGCGCATCCATGCAGACTTCTTCTGTGGCAAGACAGTGGTTTACGCATACAATACCTGCACACACACACAGTACAGTAATATCATGAGCAGTCCTGGTTTATGGCTCAGTATCGCCATAGTAGGCACTGTGATTTAATCAGTCATCCTTCACTACAGATGCAACTGTTAGCCTTAATTATACTAGAAAGGGTTTCCCTAGTCTGTAGTTAATGGAAATCAGAACTAATATTCAAAAGTTTTACTGTACCCATAGATTAATACATCTTCCCCATACGTTAACCCACCATGCTTGAAACTGAGCCACTTGAGAAATGTATAAGCTACTATATTTCTAATTTACAATTTAAAAAGTGGCTTTTGCATATTTACAACAGCTCTGTCCGACATTACACTTGACTGGAACAGACCCAAACTTTACATAATAATTAGTGAATGGGCACTTATTGTTCAAGTACTTTCAGTGTCTACAATAACATTGCAAAATCAGGATACATTGCAATGAATTGAATCTTGGATTAGGTAGACTGTTGTGTATTGCAGTTCAAGTTTGTAAATAGGGTTTATTTGTTTGTAGTTTCTTCGATTTACATGATGTTAAATGAAATATCTTCATTATGTTCATATATATTTTTATGTCTCAATCCTAAAATTCTAGGTGATGTAAAATGTTCTGCCATAGCTGTAGGTACAAAAACATGGCTAATAGTACAGTAGGCAGCCTGCAATAAAACTGCATTCATTTTATATGAGCAATAAGCACTGGAATTCTTAGGAAAGTGAATTCCAGGGTTGTATCTATCTAGTCACAGTGTTAATATATTTCATCACTCTGCTGATACTCTTGTGTTACCTGTTCCTTCATGTTATAGGTACTACTTAGGTTACATGAAGATTTGATGTAAAATGTAAATGCAGAAGGTAGAATTTTAGACACCAGTAATATAGTCAAACATTAATCAAATTCAGTCATTAGCACTGGTGGCATCTGTCAGACTCATTGTGCAATGTTTTTTTGTTGCAAATGTAGAAATGAATTGTTTCATATATAATGCATATTGAAATCGTTTAAATCACCCTTTTCCAGTATGCACAAAAAAAGGTTGATATTGATGAAACTATTCTGAACTGTAATTAAAGAAGCCCAGATAGGCCAAGTCTCATTCATTTGGAGTGAGACTCACTCATTTTAGAAACGTTTCAGACTTTATTTGAGCTCTCACTCTTAAAGGAAAGAAAATGATAGATGTAATGGGATATCACACACCTCGGGGAGCAGGTTAATATAAAATTGCATTTTAATAATAAAACGGACTTTGATGTGTTGTTGAAATAACTCTGGAGTTAAGCTTTCTGAGAGAGAGAGAGAGAGAGAGAGAGAGAGAGAGAGAGAGAGAGAGAGAGAGAGAGAGAGAGAGCAGCTACAGCCAAAAGCTTTGCATCACCATATATAATGAACTAATTTTACTTCATAAAGTCGAATAAAACCTGCTGAATAATGTTACGTTTACATATTGACTTACATACCGTTTTGTCGTTTTCCATATACTTAACGAAAAACTGACAAAATCAAAAGTTTTGATGCTTGGTATAGAGCTATCATAGTGAGATCATATCCTACTGTGATGGAAAAACACGAGAATACTAACAAAGGGTTAGCTTTTTCTTCGGGTGACAAATGCCTGTGTGCTTGTAAACTATTCAATGTGACAGACATACCAGATGGATTTGTAGATTTTGCATTGATAGGCGCACAAGGCTGAATAATCGTAGATGGGTTTGTATGCGTGCATGTACCTCTTTTACTAATCTGAAACAGGTCGGCCGCTTGAGCTTGATCTCTCCTCACACACAGTTACTCTTCAGGGTTTTTTTCTGTCTCAAGAATATTATCAACAAACTAAGTGTAGCCTGTTTATGAAAAAAAAAAACATATATGGTATATCTGGATATTGAGTTGCTTCCAGGCACCAGTAAAATAGCAAATAGATAAGGGTGTGTGTGTGTGGTGGAGGCTGTACAGGGGTGGAGTTGGTCGCTTCTGTTCTATCCAATATTTAAGAATAAGTCGAATAACAGCTCAAATAATAATCAATGTGGAGAAATCCTCCCTTGGAAACTAATTTCCTGCATACGTTGCTTGAAGTAGCCTATCTATATTCTTACTAATTATTATTAGTGTGCCTATTTAGCGACTTTATCACCACGTTTTTTACTTGCTTACTTTTTCATATGCCATATTCTTATAAATGGGTGGACTGCACTTGCGCCCTGAGTAACACATTAAAAGAAACTACAATATGTTGTGTTGTATAAAAACACAAATCTGCATATCATTATTAATTACACAAGCAGATAAGCTAGATATCACCAGTAGATACAACGGGAGGAATATGGTTTGAAGTTGGAAAGGATTAAAATATTTTGGGATATAATGATCCCTTATACATATAACAAATCACGTACCAGTATGTGTTTGTGTGTTGGAGTGTGTGTAAAGCACAGAGGAGCTGTGGACTGCCTTGTACATATAAAACGTATACTTCGCTGTTCTGAAATACCTATATTCTCAACCATCCTTGTATCCTTATTGCCTGTCAGACCTATCGTTCATCACCGCAGAGGTGGTGCTCATAAAACGCAGTCTGGACTTCTCATCTGTCTTATATACAATCAAATGTATACTGCCACTGGGGACCAGCAGCGCGAGTCCCAATGGTCATGGCTTGCGGAGGAGAGATCGGCGAACGCAGCCTAAACCCGAAGTAAATCAAGAGGAAAATAACTGAGAGTACCATTGGTACTGAGATATTGGTGGATAGACGATTACGCTCCCAGTGATTACACACTTCTTTATGTTTCACACTTTTCTTTTTTAGCACCACGCATTAACTTTGCATCTCTGTACTGCAATAAGAACACTGAACGCTAAGAAATTGCTCCTCTCTTGTCCTCTCGGCGACTTCAGCACTACTTCCGTGGTTCTGAAAGAACAGCTCCCTCGTGCCCCGCTGTTAGAAACGCAAATTTCAGAGTTAATATTCACTATTCATCTGCTTTCTCTTTAACTTCACACCGCTACCACACAATGTTGGCACTTACAATATTTGAATATATGTATATAACTGGTGGTTCCATTTTTTAAAAATGCCTCTTTAACACTGTGTGTAACCTATATTAATTTAACACATTTACGCTGTAACAAAATCACACTTGGTTTTACTTATTCAAGAGTAATTCATAATGAATAAGCCCATTCTATCAACCCATTATTGATAGGAATAATGCAGTGTCACTGTGGCTTTGTTATTTCAAAACATGAAATAACAAGCCACAGTTTCTTCCTGCAAAGAATGAACAAAGACTGTTTCTTCCTGCATAGAGGCACTATCTCGCTGGTTCATCGGGATTTACACCTGCCTTCTATGTAAATGAACCTGCTGCCAGCGGAAGAGACAGGGGTATACGGGGAGGTGCCGTATCGTTTTCCGAAGGGGAGCCTGTGGTGATTGTTATATGCTTCTTTCCTCCTTCTGTATTTGCATTTGCAATTTTGTGTCAGTTTCATTTCGGAGTTGGGAGATGGCGCAATACTTCCTTGCGTTTTATTAATAGATATTTTAAAATAAACAGTCACCGATATATACAGTCTTTCAGAGAATCGGTGGGATTTTAGCTTTGAAGAAACCAGAGCTAAACCATCGTCATCAAAGAACCTACAGTGGAAGACCAAATCTAACCTGATCTGAAAGACAAACGAATCATCTAAAGAGAGAAGGTTATTTATTTATTTATTTATTTAGTTAGCATTTTTGCATTTTTTGTTGTTGCATTTTTAGTTTGACTGTTTTGTTCAATGGGCTGCTAATGTTATGTGTAGTGTTTGTAAGAAAGGGAATGTCATCTCAAACGCCAGATTGCTTGCTGAATTACTGTGTTTGCACAAAGTGCATTGTAATGTACCGCTTTTTCCCTGGTAACTTTCACTCCTTATCGTTGCATCTGTTTTCTTGACGTAGAACTTTAACAAAACAGTATCTGTAATATAAAACGTCGGCTGAGTTTTTATGTATTCATTTTTTCTTGTGTGATTTTTTTTCTTGCTTGCGTGTCTTGTTTTTATTCTCTTGTCGTCTGTTTTCAGATGCTGTTACACTTTTGCTGGGGTTCTTTGCTTTGCTTCTCCTGCAAGTTGAAGGCAGGCGTCCAGAAATGATCACCGTTAACAATAACAACTATGGAAATTCCTTGGACAATGACAAATGGTTGAGCACCGTCTCCCAATATGACAAGGACAGATACTGGAACAAATTCCGTGATGTGAGTGACTGGTTTACATTTTTTTAAATTAGATTACGATACATGCATTTTGTCAGAGATTAGAGCCACGGCGGCTACTGTAATGATGGATATGCATCTCAAGGCACTGCGAGATAACGGCGTTGATTTAAAAAGACAGCGTCCTTCTAAATCTAAATTAGTTGCTATCAGATCCTAGCACGTTAGCGACCACCAGATTTAGAGTGTTGCTCCTGGCACTGGCAGTAACAACAACGGAATGTTTTTTTCTAGAACTGTCCACCTTTCCAACTTTGAAGGGTCGTTTTTTTTTGCTTTTATATTGTGATATAAATCCACAATAGACTTAGAGGGATAGGAGTTAAAAAGAGGCATTCACCCCTTAATACTCAGGTGATGGTTTCATTGATCTTAAGAGAGTCCAGTTGGTGTCAGCTTTCTTGTTTTGCTAGGCTGGGATTCTGTTCAAGGGCCTTATTGAGACACACAACACTTAGAACAGTTTGGAGCATAATGTTTGAAAGCCAGGTTTCACTGCACTGATCCATTTCTCATAGAAAGATCTCCAATGTATCTCCAAGAAAGATGAGCTGAAAGTAGGAACTGATCAGGATGACTTACTGTGGTATTGTTATCATGTGCATGGCTGAGTTTTTACTTGACAAAGCAGAATCCTGCACTGTACTGGTTGAAACATCTTTATTCCTCATCTACATAAAAAAAAAAATACTTTATATTTCCAATAGTGTGCTCATTATGACATCACATGACTACAAATCACAGCACCAGTATGGTTACAGAATAGGAATGAATTATCAGTTCAATAGCAATATCAATAGCAGTGAATTATCCTCAGTAAAGCAATACAAGTCTTTACTCTTAGCTGAATGAAGGCACACACCTTCAGAATCTGATGCTTCAGGCTGCTGCTTACTGTGTTTTATTGTATTGGAAATGGACAAAGTTGTTTATTATGGTTTTCCTCTGGCAATATAAAGCTGTTCATTAATCAGTATCTCGACTGCTGACTTAAAAACCTAATTCCTGGTTTGTTACTTATCTGCAGCAGATTAGTGTATCTTAGTGTTTACCAGCGAGACACGTGTTCTCGGTCCAGCGTCATAGCTACAATGACTTCACACGTGAATTCAGGCATTTATCAGCCACATTGATATTTAACCAGCATTTTTATATTGACGTATGCATATGACCCCTTATAGCTCACTCTTAGTCTAATTTTAATAGCTGGAAAAATAGATTTGATTGTTAAAACTACCAGTTCAATAGTTGTTATCATTTAGTACTTAAAAAAACCAACACACCAAAAACCCCAGCATTTTTTGTTATGTCTACATTATTTCTTGAGCTATAACCAGGCTTCTAAGTTAACACTGCTGAAAGCAGTTGACTCACAGAGTACTGTAGTGCCAAGCAGGTTTCAAACTCATTTTTAAGATTTTACAGAATAATAATTTTTAAAAAATGACACAGGTAAAATGTGTGCAGCACGGAATGCAGCTTGCTGAAGCCATCCATCTGCTCAAGCAGGGATATATTACATCTTCAATGATTTGACGCAAAGCAATGTGTGATGCGAGCACGGTCTCACTCGGTTTATTAATGCAGGCTTTTACGAAAAAGGCACAGTGCAGTATTTAAATCAATCTCTACCACGCTGTGTCCCTGAGTTAATAAATTAAACATAAAGAACGACAAATACTCACCAATAATTCATACATTGCATACCCCATGTGAGTGAGAGGTATAAAGAAGGCCCTGAGGGAGAAAAGGGCCTGAATGACATCTCTAGTAACAATAGCATTGTGATCCAGGGTCAACTGATGATTCATAAAATCTGTTATCACTTCAAACAGATATCAAAAGGGACAAATAGAACAGTAGGATTCCACTGTTTGTGGGTGAGAGCCTTTGGTTTACAACCGTAAAGATTTATGCAATCAAGTCTATTGCAAATGGCCAAGAGAAATCTCCATAGCCTGTCTGAGAACACTCCAGCAGCAACTCCGTATACGAAAGCCAGGATATAATTCAGCACCTTTGCTCTTTGAAGCTAAATATATAGCAATACTAAAAGCAACTTAGTACAAATATATACCACGGTTCTTTTAGCATTGCTGCATATTCTACCATTGTGTGTTTTATAGTTATGGATGAGACCTACAGAAGTAGCCCACTCTGCAAGTCTTTCTTTGATCAGGCAATGACACAGTAAAGGTAATATGAATAAAGTTATATGAATAATGATACTCTTGAGATAAATGTTCTATGCTAACTCTGAGTTACAGTGGGGACTCAGATGTATAGCATCTTGAGGACCAGTTTGATTATTTTACTGAAGTCAGGTGGTTTATAGGAGCCAGTTAGAAAGCTTTTGTACAATACATGGGAAACAATTATCGATAGCACAAAAATCTTTTGAGAATATTACACAGCACACCCACACCCTGCTGAGCTTACCTTTGGGCTCCATAGTGGCTGAGCAGTTATTCAAACAGACACTTGTCAACGAAGAAAGTGTGATAAAAGCCAAGGCCTCTCAAGCAGCCATCTATCAGATGGAAAGAAATGACTTTCTGTCTGCCCTGACCTGTGTTGGAATTAAACTGATAGCCGAAGAGCTGAAAGAGACCACTGCAAGAGACTGAGGGGATGGTAGCCACCACACAATGCATTGACCAAGTTAGTCCAGTGTTCTATGACACAATTCAAAAGCTTTGTCCTGAAACATGGTGTAGACAGCATGTGTTTTATATTCAGGGCTTACACATGTTTACAGTTTTTGCTGTGGAGTACCTATCTGGAATTTTGACTAAATAATGCTATACAACAGAAAAAACATGGTCATGTGTATATTTAAAGTATGTGCATGACAAAGCTACAATCTTGACCTCTACCCTTAAGCCACGCTACTCTCCACAGTTGTACCACTCTTGCTCTGTGTGAACGCAGTTAGAATCCTGACAGCATATGACAACTTTAGTCGCTAGACATGCAACACTTAGAATGTTTATCTGCACAAGAAAAAATATGTCAAACTTACTTAAACACTCAGAAATTATGTTAAGTGGCCCAAATACTGCTCCATTGGAGAAACAAAACAACAAAAAAACTAATAAAATAAAATGAACAGAAGGCTGCTGGCCTGTAGAATAAGCCATAGTAACTCCCTGAGACTGTGTCATGCTCATTAAAAACCTGAGACTGAAATAGAAAATCTACAGTTATTCATTTTCAAATGTAGAGCTCATAGGAATTTGAGCCAAACAATAAATAAATAAATAAAAGGAACAGATTTTCACAAACATGGGGGCACACTGTGGGATTGTGAAGGAAGCTCATCATGCTCATTCACACACCTTTATATCACTAATTAACTGTCGCTGCTTGATTATGGCAAAAATAGAAATAGTGTTTAAGAAAAACATCCTTATGCAAGTAACAAGAGATCAAGGCACAACAGTTTGAGGTATTTGAACAGAATTGTCATTGATATGAATTAAATGAGGTTCAGCTAAATTTTGATGCAAAACTTTTGGCCACAGCTGTACATTTGTTGCTGTAATGTTTGAGACAGTCACGTAACATGCTTCATATTGTGCGTCATTTCCATAGAAATAAGATGATGTAGACAAGGTGTTGC
>CM060268.1:9084466-9122937 GCA_030684275.1 Acipenser oxyrinchus oxyrinchus
CAATTCATTTTATATATATATATATATATATATATATATATATATATATATATATATATATATATATATATAGCTCAAAAATATATACACACAGTACTGTGCAAAAGTTTTAGGCAGGTGTGAAAAAATGCTGTAAAGTAAGAATGCTTTCAAAAATAGACATGTTAATAGTTTATATTTATCAATTAACAAAATGCAAAGTGAGTGAACAGAAGAAAAATCTACATCAAATCAATATTTGGTGTGACCACCCTTTGCCTTCAAAACAGCATCAATTCTTCTAGGTACACTTGCACACAGTTTTTGAAGGAACTCGGCAGGTAGGTTGGCCCAAACATCTTGGAGAACTAACCACAGTTCTTCTGTGGATTTAGGCAGCCTCAGTTGCTTCTCTCTCTTCATGTAATCCCAGACAGACTCGATGATGTTGAGATCAGGGCTCTGTGGGGCCATACCATCACTTCCAGGACTCCTTGTTCTTCTTTACGCTGAAGATAGTTCTTAATGACTTTCGCTGTATGTTTGGGGTCGTTGTCATGCAGCAGAATAAATTTGGGGCCAATCAGATGCCTCCCTGATGGTATTGCATGATGGATAAGTATCTGCCTGTACTTCTCAGCATTGAGGAGACCATTAATTCTGACCAAATCCCCAACTCCATTTGCAGAAATGCAGCCCCAAACTTGCAAGGAACCTCCACCATGCTTCACTGTTGCCTGCAGACACTCATTCGTGTACCGCTCTCCAGCCCTTCGGCAAACAAACTGCCTTCTGCTACAGCCAAATATTTCAAATTTTGACTCATCAGTCCAGAGCACCTGCTGCCATTTTTCTGCACCCCAGTTCCTGTGTTGTCATGCATAGTTGAGTCGCTTGGCCTTGTTTCCACGTCGGAGGTATGGCTTTTTGGCCGCAAGTCTTCCATGAAGGCCACTTCTGACCAGACTTCTCCGGACAGTAGATGGGTGTACCAGGGTTCCACTGTTTTCTGCAATTCTGAGCTGATGGCACTGCTGGACATCTTCCGATTGCGAAGGGAAGTAAGCATGATGTGTCTTTCATCTGCTGCAGTAAGTTTCCTTGGCCGACCACTGCGTCTACGGTCCTCAACGTTGCCCGTTTCTTTGTGCTTCTTCAAAAGAGCTTGGACAGCACATCTGGAAACCCCTGTCTGCCTTGAAATTTCTGCCTGGGAGAGACCTTGCTGATGCAGTATAACTACCTTGTGTCTTGTTGCTGTGCTCAGTCTTGCCATGGTGTATGACTTTTGACAGAAACTGTCTTCAGCAACCTCACCTTGTTAGCTGAGTTTGGCTGTTCCTCACCCAGTTTTATTCCTCCTACACAGCTGTTTCTGTTTCAGTTAATGATTGTGTTTCAACCTACATATTGAATTGATGATCATTAGCACCTGTTTGTTATAATTGTTTAATCATACACCTGACTATATGCCTACAAAATCCCTGACTTTGTGCAAGTGTACCTAGAAGAATTGATGCTGTTTTGAAGGCAAAGGGTGGTCACACCAAATATGGATTTGATTTAGATTTTTCTTCTGTTCACTCACTTTGCATTTAGTTAATTGATAAATATAATCTATTAACATGTCTATTTTTGAAAGCATTCTTACTTTACAGCATTTTTTCACACCTGGTGACAATCAGTAGATGACTTTCCTATGAATATCTCTAAACCAGTTTTATTTCCCCCTTTTTAGGATTATGATTATGAAAAAAAGAAACTTTTAGCAACACGAGGTAAGTGAAAATAATCTTTCATGACTTAATATAACTGTATTGTGGTGCATGATAATCTAATTGGAAGGAGGTTGTATGTGAACACTGGCAATATATATTCGTTCACTATATATACACTGATCCACAGATCTGCAGTGAAATGTATTCAAGCTATAAATAAAAGAGAGGGAGAGCAATTAAGGCCAACTTTGTACCAAACTAATAGATCGCTTATATTGATCAAATGCTTAGCCGGTATAAATAGAACGGGACATGGCTTTTGGCCCAGTATCTGAGAAACTGAATGTCCTTCTTGTATAATTAAAATGTGAATTAAAAGTCTAATCATCCATGAACACCCAACAGTGCTGATTTTAGAACTACTTACAAATTCTATAAGGGCCTTAATAAATTCAGTGACGGGAGTCTTTCTCAATATTAAAGACATTAAGAGAGACTTCTAGTGGTATTAGTATTGGTATTTCAGTGATTCGTCAGATGGGAGCCACCTCTCATGAGACGTCTGGGGTTCATCAATCAGCTTCGGCTTCTATCACATGTCTGGACAGCAACCCAATGTTCAGACACCAAGGAACTTGGATGTCATAGGAAGTGGTGTTTGAGAGGCAGATCGGTGTTGCTTTACTCTATAAATAATAGTAATGATAGTTATAACAAAATAAGTGCAAATACTGGTAGAACTTCAAGTTGGTGTCAACAGTTGACTTGATCTCAGCTAGTTGATGCATACCTGACTCTGTATTCACAGTGTATTTTTCTTGGCTCAGAAATCTGTAGTACATATTAATGTAGTGAAATAGTGATTAAGCTGGTTGATTACCTTGTCGAATAATGGTTACTTACAGCCCTAATTTAATAATGTTTTTTGTGTGCCAGCGATGCTGAAGAAACCGGTTGAGACTGAGGTGCGGACACCCACAGACACCTGGAGTGGGCTGGGCTTCTCCAAGTCAATGCCAGCAGAGGCCGTGAAGGAGCTGCGGTGTGTGAACCGCCGGAGCTACAAGTCTTACCTGGGGAACAACTTACAGGTAACCAGCACAACAGATCCGCTGACTGCCAGCATCAGCATCATTAGCCTGGGGTGGAAACGGTCTAGCAATGAGGAACGCATTTCAATAAGTGGTAGGGTAATCTGATATAAGTACTGTACATGCAAACTAAGATATTGTTGTATACTGGATTCCAACCACAGCTATAAAACACACAGTTGTAAGATATATAGTTTGGACAAGAAGTCTTAATCAATTTCATCACAATGAAGACATTGTACGTTTTTTTGTACTTCTTATTTAAATACCTTTATTTTTATTTGATATATTCATAAAAGTAACCAGTATGCATATCACCTAGTTTAATTGACAAATCCAATTTGACTTGTATAAACCCTTTGGGTTTTAATTTTGTATGCATACATGATTTCTAATAATTTAATCATTTGGGTGAGTGCCTGAGCTTGAAGGACTTTGCTTTTGTCTCATTTTAAAACAGACAAATGTCAAAAAAT
Organism: Acipenser oxyrinchus oxyrinchus; assembly: GCA_030684275.1. Lineage (NCBI taxonomy): Eukaryota > Metazoa > Chordata > Actinopteri > Acipenseriformes > Acipenseridae > Acipenser > Acipenser oxyrinchus. Next base: position 9,087,731 of record CM060268.1, read on the forward strand.
TTGAAAAGACATTGTTCTAGATTCTCCAAGAACTTTTTACTCCAAATTCTCAATAGCACCATTTTTTCAGATAGTAAAAGTGCGCCCAATAAAGCTACCTAATCAGAAATAAACAACTTCTGTATTTAATTAAAGGGCTTGTTAATAGTTTAGGTGTTTCTTAATCGTTTTAGAATTGTAATTGGTGTTTTTTCCCCCTTTCAGACAAAGATTACATGAATGATGATTTCTAGACTCTAGCCCGTTTGTCTGATTGCCTGCATGATTGACTAAGTATCCTATAGTTTTACATGTGAAACAAATGCAAAACACTAAAACTATCCTTTTTGCAACTGCGTATTAGACAGAAAATAATAAATATATGTGTGCCAATTCCTTCTCCATTTTCCCCCAGGAATGGAGTTTGCAGGAATCCCTCAGTAAAGAGAGTCTGGCCAGCGGCAGTGACTCTGAGAACTGGAGGGAACGGAGGGACTCTGCATCTTCCTCATCCCCTCTCTCATCTTCCTCAACCTCCTCCTTCCCTGTCTTTGCCTCCTCATCCTCGAGAAGCAGAGCTGACAAATCCTGTAGGTGTTTAACGCAATCAAAAAATGCTTTCCCACTTGTATACACTAGTCTTTTTCTTTTTTCTTAAAGAAAAACAGTGGTCATTTATAATAGCACTGATAGTTATTCAAGAATTACTTGCCAGTGAAGCAGAGTATTCTATTGCTGTTTTCTAGCATACCATATCATGTAGACCAGCATAAGTACTTACATTACAGTCTTTTTTTTATGTTTTTTGTATTGATAGGCACAATAAAGCCCTTTATTTTATTATTGTATCTAGCAGCAGACTCTTCATTTTCCATAGTACCTAAACTGGCAGGTGGTTCAAACAAAAACAGAGACTGGCATGTTAATCACATTCTCCTTTCTGTTTGCAGCTGAGTCGTTCCTCAGCAGCAGTAATTACTTTGACAGCATCTCATCTCTGACCTGCTCCAGCAACTGCTGCTCCAGTCCCACCCACAAACAGACAGCAGACCTGCCAGAGCTCTTCAGCCAACTGGGGCTGGGCAAATACATCGATATCTTCCAACAGCAGGAGGTACGGACACCTTTCCACTCTTTTACTGAGAGTTTGTGCTCAGTGTTTTACTGAGAATTATATAGTGCTTAGTTTAGTTGTCTTTTTTTTGGAAAAAAAATAGCAGGTGTATTTCTCCTTTAATTTTGAAAGTGTACTCCTTAGTGTCTTATAGCTTATCTGAAAATGTATGATTTGAGGTCCCCAAGTGGCTCACCAGGTGAGCTCAAAGCAGAAACCTGCAGGGCTGGCTTTTATCCTCCAGGAGCCAGTAGCTCTGCTGTAGAGCTCCTGGCAGAAAAGAGACCTTCAGTTCAACCGAGCTGTGGTGAAGGAGCATAACTGGACATTCAGAACTGTGGAGGAAAAAGTAATCGGGCACACTAAATAATTGAAAACTTTAAATTATCCTTTTGGCTTTCTATTTAGCCACCCTTACAGAAGTTTACCATAGTAAACGTGCACAATAATTTAGCAGTTTTCCCAAGCTTATAAAATGCATTTTAATATGTTTGACCAAATCCCTCTGTAACAGGATAGCATCAAGAATGACACCCAGAGGCTTAGAAGCTGCAGTTTTAAGTGCTGGGTGCGCAATGAAATTACACAAACAGGAACAAACAAACAGACATGGTGGCCAAAATAAAAGGTTTAAGCAAAACACTACTGTACAAACAGTTGTCAGGCTGGGCATTCGCCTACACAGCATATGCACAGCACAGCACAGGAGATTTTCTCCTTCTTAAATACCATGTGGCTGGAGCCTAATTAACCATTAATCATTCAATTAAGGCGCCAGGATTTTAACCCCCTCCCTGCCAACCCTATATTCACACACAAATATACAAATGTACATTTAGTGCTTTTGCCCTGCCGCACCCTCAGTGCTCTACTATACATTGCTATGCTTTTACAAGGGTAGCTATGGCATGGATGGTATTCATAAGAGCCTCTGGTTTTCTGTTTATTTACAGCAAGTGCACCCCTTACAACATTCTCACTGCTTACTAATAGCGCCTCCTGTGTACTATTGCAGGGTTTCCCAAGCCTGGTCTTGGGGACCCACTGTGTTTGCTGGTTTTCATTCAACTGAGTTATCAATTACTTAATTGAACTATACATTAGCTTAATAAGAGCTTTTTAATTGTTTTCAGCTTTTAAACAGTTGCAGAGTTCAAGTTAGCTATGTCGTGTTATAATTAACTTGAACTCTGCAACTGTTTAAGAGCTTAAAACAATTAAAAACAAATGATCAGTTCAATTAAGGGTTCAATTAAGTAATTGAGAGCTCAGTTGGAATGAAAACCAGCGGACACAGTAGGTCCCCAGGACCAGGTTTGAGAAAGCCTGTACTATTGTACACTGTTGCAGATTCTTTTTTTTTTTAACACAACCCACTATTCTAATATTTATATAGTGTCCTTTTGAACAGCTTATTGCTGTTTATCTAAATTACAGTACACAATCTTATTGGAAGACCGTATGAGTGATGATTATTGAAATGACTTCAGAGCACAATTTAATTAGATGAATTGCCCAGGTAATGGGAATAAAATATAATAATCGTCAATAATGTAACTGATACTATACAAAGTTGTATTTAAGAAGATGGTTAAATTGTAGGTATCCATATTCTGCCATTTGCCATTTATAGTTTTATCAATTATTTGAGAAAGATGTGCAAGTAACGGTTTTACTGTTATTGTCTCTTCTCAGATTGACTTCCAGACATTCTTAACACTCACTGACGAGGATCTGAAAGAAGTAGGGATTTCAACTTTTGGTGCAAGGAGAAAAATGCTGCTTGCAATTTCAGGTGAGGCCTGTTTAATGTAAAAAGCAACTGTTATTCTGTAGTTTATGAAAAAACAAAGCAGCGTTAGCTTTATAAACATTGTGTCCTGCTCTGCAAACAGTGTACTTTATATTGTAAAATAGTGTAAGGTAGGAACTACACAAAATAGAGGGCATCCAGTTTTATTCACTTCTTCTCTAGTTGGCTCTTAGTAGAAGCATTCCTGATTATTGAATACATTAGCCTTGGGGAAATATGAATGTTTTTTCTTTCTCTTCATTTTGTTCAGATTTCAGTAAAAGTAAAAAGAAGCTTCTGGATCCGCCTACAGTCCGGCCAGGCTACCTGGAAGGCGGGGCCAGTGGGAGGCTGCCTCGGATAGTGAACGTGGACATCGCTGCTCAGAGCAACCGCTGGTAGTGAGTGAGGGGGAGAGAAACAGGGCTGTGACCCTCTCCCTGCACAATAATGAACTGCTTCTGCCTCCAGCTCCTTGTGTTCACACGTTGCATAAGAACTTTTATTTAGGGCTTTTAATCTACACAGGATATGAAAGTGCTGACAAACACTGTCTGAGTCATCTTGAAACCTCCAGGAGTTGGTACCAAACCCAGAGTTGGAAGTGTTCACTATAACACTAAACCACACTGTCCCCCAGCGTGTTATGGCTGCAACCTGAGGTGAAGCTCAGAATGACTGCTGGGGTGTAGAGGGCAGCAAACAAAAAGACAGAAAAGTGGCCAAATACTGTATACCGGTGTATGTTCTGCTTCTGCCAGCAGGGGTCACTCTAGAGCAAAGTGGAAGGAAGATACTTTTATAAGAGGGGAATAAGTAGGCTTTTTCATCATTGTCTGTAGTCCTTCTTGACATTTAAATAGTGGTATGATTATTACATTCATTTCAAAGGTGTACTGAATAAAACCATTTGTAAGTACCAGTATATTTAGACCAGGGGTCTCCAACCCTGGTCCTGGAGAGCCCCTATCCAGCAGGTTTTATATGTGCTTTACGTCATCAATCTGGAACACCCGTTAATCTTGACTAATTAAGCCAATAATTGGTTCAATTAGGTAACTGAGAGCTCAGTCGAAATGAAAACCAGAAGCCCCAGTAGCTGTCCAGGACCAGGGTTGGAGACCCCTGGTTAGACAGTCCAGCCATGCTCTGATAATTTAAAAAAAAAAAAACATATAAAGAAATGCTGCTAAATGTAAGGTGATGCAATATTACTACTGAATAGAATCATTTTGTTCAGACACATATCACATGAAGCAGCATGAAACAAATGAAAAATAGATGCAGGTTATGTCTCTCCTGGGTGAGTCTGTGTCTTTGGGGCAAAGAAGTACTTATGTATGTATATCTATAATTCTGATTTTTGTAGTTATTTTAATGAAAAATTGAAATAGCTTTCAGTGTTTTGTACCCGTTTGTTAATGTAAAAATGTTGAATAAAGTCACAAGGTTATCTTTCAAATAGTGTATGAGGCTTGTGGTAATTTGAATTGGTACAACCTTTGAAAGCTTGGTTTCAGAAAAAAAGCAGTCAGATGATTAACTTTGCAGGTATTTTAACAGTAATTCACACCTTAACACATTATTTTAAATGTAATTATGCATGCAATCAAATATGATATCGTGGAATCATTAGTAGTGCTTTCAAATGAAATCATAGTCTGCATGACAATTAAGTTAACAAATTCATAAACCTTACTTGTTGCGCGCTTTCATTTGCTCTGTATATGTCTCAAATGTGCAATAGGAAAGAAACACATGATGTCACAAACATGTATTTTAATTTTAAAACCTGACATCTGACACTACACTAAACAACAGAAAGTTCTCAGTTTTCTTGCACTACCTTCCAGGAAATCTGTTACTGTTCCCTTCCTGTTGGTCATTTCACCTTGCAGTGTCTTCAGGGTCAAGTATCTTACTGGCTGCAAAGCATGCCACTCATAAGGGGAAACAGCTGGTTGGTTACTGACAAGAAAGAAGGCCATGAAAAGTGGGACAACTTCCCTTTCCAAGTGAAATGACTAGTGAATTGCAAGACAATAGAGCAACCAAGTGTAGTCATGTTTTAAAATGCATTTGCACGTTTCCTTATAATATATACATTTGAGACACGGTGGAAAATATATGGCTGTGCCATTGTCAATGCCAATAAAAAAAAGGAAATAGGGTAAAAGCTTTGGTTTAAATCGGTGGAAAATATCAGCCATTGTGGATTACTGATCCTTTTTATTTGATGAGAATCATCCATAATTACAGATGCTTTAAGGTTCTGCCGCTTACCGTGTTCTCCTTTGGATCTGCAGTAGGTGGCAAGGATGATCTCTGTTTTCAGAAAATCATTTGTGAAATTGTTTTGATTTCCCTTACAGTTCTAGGAGGAATATTAAAACACTCTAGTTTGGCGAATAAGCAGACTTTGGACTTAGTTACTTTGAATATCAGCTTTGATTTAGATGTTACAGCTACCTAAACCCCCTGGGCCATTAGAATGGTGCATTCTGTGGTACAGTAATGTACTACTACTCTACCCTTTGTGAATCAAATGTGTTTCTTTATGTAGCCAGTAGAGGGCACCATTGTCTATTTTTTTATTTTACTAAAATCTGCAAATGTGCACTGGTATAATGTAAAACGAATCATATGAAAACTTTATATTTCTGAAATAATACTAACATGAATTTGGGAATTATATCTGTGATATGTGGTGGCTAAACCTTATAAACCACTGCACATTACACAAATAGGGAATGTTGAATCCAGAAATGCTGTTGCTTGTACAAAATGGATTTCAAAAATGTGTGCTATACAAAATGTACTGCTATTAACAGTAGAACTATATGCAGAATTGAGGAATAAAGCCAGCTTTATTGTAATATTTGATTTTCATAATACCTGGGTCTGGGCATTGTATGAGCAGTGGCCAAGAGGGCTGCTGAATCACTACCTCTAAATGGGTTTTCTTAGTGGGTGCGCATCCATGTTTTGATAAGGCTTACTGAGTTTATGAGATCTGCAGAGGATTATGAGCCATGGTGATACGATTGCAGACTCTGTCTGTGGCAAGGCAGTGGTTTACGCATACAATACCTGCACACACACACAGTACAGTAACATCATGAGCAGTCCTGGTATATGGCTCAGTATCTCCATAGTAGGCACTGTGATTTAATCAGTCATCCTTTACTACAGATGCAACTATTAGCCTTAATTATACAGAAAGTGTTTCCCTACTCTGTAGTTAATGGAAATCAGAACTAATATTCAAATGTTTTTACTGTACCCATAGATTAATACATCTTCCCCATACGTTAACCCACCATGGTTGAAACTGATCCACTTGAGAAATGTATAAGCTACTATATTTCTAATTTACAATTTAAAACTGGCTTTTTCATATTTACAACAGCTCTGTCGGACATTACACTTGACTGGAACAGACCCAAACTTTACATAATAATTAGTGAATGGGCACTTATTTTTCAAGTACTTTCAGTGTCTACAATAACATTGCAAAATCAGGATACATTGCAATGAATTGAATCTTGGATTAGGTAGACTACTGTGTATTGCAGTTCAAGTTTGTAAATAGGGTTTATTTGTTTGTAGTTTCTTCGATTTACATGATGTTAAATAAAATATCTTAATTATGTTCATATATATTTTTTTATGTCTCAATCCTAAAATTCTAGATGATGTAAAATGTTCTGCCATAGTTGTAGGTACAAAAACATGGCTAATAGTACAGTAGGCAGCCTGCAATAAAACTGCATTCATTTTATATGAGCAATAAGCGCTGGAATTCTTAGGATGTGAATTCCAGGGTTGTATCTATCTAGTCACTGTGTTAATATATTTCATCACTCTGCTGATACTCTTGTGCTACCTGTTCCTTCATGTTATGGGTACTACTTAGGTTACATGAAGATTTGATGTAAAATGTAAATGCAGATGGTAGAATTTTAGACACCAGTAACATAGTCAAACATTAATCAAATTCAGTCATTAGCACTGGTGGCATCTGTCAGACACTGTGCAATGTCTTTTTGTTGTAAATGCAGAAATGAATTGTTTCATATAAAATGCATATTGAAATCGTTTAAATCACCCTTTTCCAGTATGCACAAAATAGGTTGATATTGATTAAACTATTCTGAACTGTAATTAAAGAACTGTAATTAAAGTCTCATTCATTTGGAGTGAGACTCACTCATTTTAGAAACGTTTCAGACTTTATTTGAGCTCTCACTCTTAAAGGAAAGAAAATGATAGATGTAATGGGATATCACACAATTCGGGGAGCAGGTTAATATAAAATTGCATTGTAATAATAAAACGGACTTTGATGTGTTGTTGAAATAACTCTGGAGTTAAGCTTTCTGGAGAGAGAGAGAGAGAGAGAGAGAGAGAGAGAGAGAGAGAGAGAGAGAGAGAGAGAGAGAGCGAGAGCGAGCGAGCGCTTTGCATCACCATATATAATGAACTCATTTTACTTCATAAAGTCGAATAAAACCTGCTGAATAATGTTGCGTTTACATATTGACTTACATACCGTTTTGTCGTTTTCCATATACTTAACGAAAAACTGACAAAATCAAAAGTTTTGATGCTCGGTATAGAGCTATCACAGTGAGAACATATCCTACTGTGATGGAAAGACACGAGAATACTAACAAAGGGTTAGCTTTTTCTTCGGGTGACAAATGCCTGTGTGCTTGTAAACTATTCAATGTGACAGACATACCAGATGGGTTTGTAGATTTTGCATTGATAGGCGCACAAGGCTGAATAATCGTAGATGGGTTTGTATGCGTGCATGTCCCTCTTTTACTAATCTGAAACAGGTCGGACGCTTGAGCTTTATCTCTCCTCACACACAGTTACTCTTCAGGTTTTTTTTTTTCTGTCTCAAGAATATTATCAACAAACTAAGTGTAGCCTGTTTATGAAAAAAAACAAAAAACATATATGGTATATCTGGATATTGAGTTGCTTCCAGGCACCAGTAAAATAGCAAATCGATAAGGGTGTGTGTGTGTGTGTGTGTGTGGTGGGGGCGGTATCTATATTCTTAATAATTATTAGTGTGCCTATTTAGCGACTTTATCAACACGTTGTGAAGATTTCTTTTTTACTTGCTTACTTTTTTTCATGTGCCATATTCTTAAAAATGGGTGGACTGCACTTGCGCCCTGAGTAAATGTGACCTACAACACATTAAAAAGAAACTACAATATGTTGTGTTGTATAAAAACACAAATCTGTATATCATTACTAATTACACAAGCAGATAAGCTAGATATCTCTAGTAGATACAACGGGAGGAATATGGTTTGAAGTTGGAAAGGATTCAAATATTTTTGGATATAATGATCCCTTATACATATAACAAATCACGTACTAGTATGGGTTTGTGTGTTGGAGTGTGTGTAAAGCACAGAGCAGCTGTGGACTGCCTTGTACATATAAAACGTATACTTCGCTGTTCTGAAATACCAATATTCTCAACCATCCTTGTATCCTTATTGCCTGTCAGACCTATCGTTCATCACCGCAGAGGTGGTGCTCATAAAACGCAGTCTGGACTTCTCATCTGTCTTATATACAATCAAATGTATACTGCCACTGGGGACCAGCAGCGCGAGTCCCAACGGTCATGGCTTGCGGAGGAGAGATCGGCGAACGCAGCCTAAACCCAAAGTAAATCAAGAGGGAAAATAACTGAGTACCATTGGTACTGAGATATTGGTGGATAGACGATTACGCTCCCAGTGATCACACACTTCTTTGTTTCACACTTGTCTTCTTTAGCACCACTCATTAACTTTGCATCTCTGTACTGCAATAAGAACACTGAACGCTAAGAAATTGCTCCTCTCTTGTCCTCTCGGCGACTTCAGCACCGCTTCCGTGGTTCTGAAAGAACAGCTCCCTCGAGCCCCTCTGTTGGAAACGCAAATTACAGTGTTAATATTCACTATTCATCTGCTTTCTCTTTAACTTCACACCGCTACCAAACAATGTTGGCACTTACAATATTTGAATATATGTATATAACTGGTGGTTCCATTTTTAAAAAAATTCTCTTTAACACTGAGTGTAACCTATATTAATTTAACACATTTACGCTGTAACAAAATCACACTTGGTTTTACTTATTAAGAGTAATTCATAATGAATAAGCCCATTCTATCAACCCATTATCGATAGGAATGATGCAGTGTCACTGTGGCTTTGTTATTTCAAAACATGAAATAACAAGCCACAGTTTCTTCCTGCAAAGAAAGAACAAAAGACTGTTTCTTCCTGCATAGAGGCACTATCTCGCTGGTTCATCGGGATTTACACCTGCCTTCTATGTAAATGAACCTGCTGCCAGCGGAAGAGATTATACGGGGAGGTGCCGTATCGATTTCCGAAGGGGGAGCCTGTGCTGATTCTATATGCTTCATTCCTCCTTCTGTATTTGCATTTGCAATTTTGTGTCAGTTTCATTTCGGAGTTGGGAGATGGCGCAATACTTCCTTGCGTTTTATTAATAGATATTTTAAAATAAACAGGCACCGATATCTACCGTCTTTCACAGAATCGGTGGGATTTTAGCTTTGAAGAAACCAGAGCTAAACCATCGTCATCAAAGAACCTACAGTGGAAGACCAAATCTAACCTGATCTGAAAGAGAAACGAAGCATGAAAAGAGAGGTGGTTATTTATTTATTTATTTATTTAGTTAGTTATTTTTGCATTTTTTTGTTGTTGCATTTTTAGTTTGACTGTTTTGTTCAATTGGCTGCTAATGTTATGTGTAGTGTTTGTAAGAAAGGGAATGTCATCTCAAACGCCAGATTGCTTGCTGAATTACTGTGTTTGCACAAAGTGCATTGTAATGTACCGCTTTTTCCCTGGTAACTTTCACTCCTTATCGTTGCATCTGTTTTCTTGACGTAGAACTTTAACAAAACAGTACCTTTAATACAAAACGTCGGCTGAGTTTTTATGTATTCATTTTTTCTTGTGTGATTTTTTTTCTTGCTTGCGTGTCTTGTTTTTATTCTCTTGTCGTCTGTTTTCAGATGCTGTTACACTTTTTGCTGGGGTTCTTTGCTTTGCTGCTTCTGCAAGTTGAAGGCAGGCGTCCAGAAATGATCACCGTTAACAATAACAACAATGAAAATTCCTTGGGCAATGACAAGTGGTTGAGCACCGTCTCCCAATATGACAAGGACAGATACTGGAACAAATTCCGTGATGTGAGTGACTGGTTTACATTTTTTTTTAAAATTAGATTACGGTACATGCATTTTGTCAGAGACTAGAGCCACGGCGGCTACTGTAATGATGAAGGATATGCATCTCAAGGCACTGCGAGATAACGGCGTTGATTTAAAAAGACAGTGTCCTTCTAAATCTAAATTAGTTCCTAGCACGTTAGCGACCCCCAGATTTAGAGTGTTGCTCCTGGCACTGGCAGTAACTATAACGGAATGTTTTTTCTAGAACTGTCCATCTTTTCAACTTTGAAGGGTCGTTTTTTTGTTTTTATATTCTGATATAAATCCACAAAAGACTTAGAGGGATAGGAGTTAAAAAAGAGACATTCACCCTCTTAATACTCAGGGGTGGTTTGATTGGTCTTCACCAGTTGGTGACAGCTTTCTTGTTTTGCTAGGCTGGAATTCTGTTCAAGGGCCTTATTGAAACACACAAACTTAGAACAGTTTGGAGCATAATGTTTGAAAGCCAGGATTCACTGCATTGATCCATTTCTCATAGAAAGATCTGCAATGTATCTCCTGGAAAGATGAGCTGAAAGAGGAACTGATCAGGATGACTTACTGTGGCATTGTTATCATGTGCATGGCTGAGTTTTTTTAATTGACAAAGCAGAATCCTGCACTGTACTGGTTGAAACATCTTTATTCCTCATCTACATAAAAAAATAAAAAAATAATCCTTTGTATTTCCAATAGTGTGCTCATTATGACATCACATGACTACAAATCACAGCACCCGCATGGTAACAGAATAGGAAGAGCAGTGAATTATCCTCAGTTAAGCAATACAAGTCTTTACTCTTCGCTGAACGAAGGCACACGCCTTCAGAATCTGATGCTTCAGGCTGCTGCTTACTGTGTTTTATTTGTATTGGAAATGGACAAAGTTGTTTATTATGGTTTCCCCTCTGGCAATATAAAGCTGTTCATTAATCAGTATCTCGACTGCTGACTTAAAAAACCTAATTCCTGGTTTGTTACTTATCTGCAGCAGATTAGTGTATCTTAGTGTGTACCAGCGAGACACGTAATGTTGTTGAAGCTGACACCCTGGGATCCTTCAAGAAGCTGCTTGATGAGATTCTGGGATCAATAAGCTACTAACAACCAAACGAGCAAGATGGGCTGAATGACCTCCTCTCTTTTGTAAACTTTCTTATGTTCTTATGTTCTTACATGTTCTCGGTCCAGCGCCGTAGCTACAATGACTTCACACGTGAATTCAGACATTTATCAGCCACATTGATATTTAAACAGCATTTTTATATTGACGTATGCATATGACCCCTTATAGCTCACTCTTAGTCTAATTTTAATAGCTGGAAAAATAGATTTGATTGTTAAAACTACCAGTTCAATAGGTGTTATCATTTAGTACTTAAAAAAAAACCAACACACCAAAAAAACCCCAGCATTTTTTGTTATGTCTACGTTATTTCTTGAGCTATAACCAGGCTTCTAAGTTCACACTGCTGAAAGCAGTTGACTCACAGAGTACTGTAGTGCCAAGCAGGTTTCAAACTCATTTTTAAGATTTGTCAAATCTTACTTTTTTCTTTTCTTTTTTTTAAAATTGCTTTTACAGAATAATAATTTAAAAAAAAAAAATGACACAGGTAAAATGTGTGCAGCACGGAATGTAGCTTGCTGAAGCCATCCATCTGCTCAAGCAGGGATATATTACATCTTCAATGATTTGACGCAAAGCAATGTGTGATGCGAGCACAGTCTCTCTTAGTTTATTAATGTAGGCTTTTACGAAAAAGGCACAGTGCAGTATTTAAATCAATCTCTACCATGCTGTGTCCCTGAGTTAATAAATTAAACATAAAGAACGACAAATACTCACCAATTATTCATACATTGCATACCCCATGTGAGTGAGAGGTATAAAGAAGGCCCTGAGGGAGAAAAGGGCCTGAATGACATCTCTAGTAACAATAGCATTGTGATCCAGGGTCAACTGATGATTCATAAAATCTGTTATCACTTCAAACAGATATCAAAAAGGGACAAATAGAACAGTAAGATTCCTCTGTTTGTGGGTGAGAGCCTTTGGTTTACAACCGTAAAGATTTATGCAATCAAGTCTATTGCAAATGGCCAAGAGAAATCTCCATAGCCTGCCTGAGAACACTCCAGCAGCAACTCCGTATACGAAAGCCAGGATATAATTCAGCTCCTTTGCTCTTTGAAGCTAAATATTTAGCATACTAAAAGCAACTTATTACAAATATATACCACAGTTCTTTTAGCATTGCTGCATATTCTACCATTGTGTGTTTTATAGTTATGGATGAGACCTATAGAAGTAACCCACTCTGCAAGTCTTTCTTTGATCAGGCAATGACACAGTAAAGGTAATATGAATAAAGTTATATGAATAATGATACTAATGAGATAAATGTTCTATGCTAACTCTGAGTTACAGTGGGGACTCATATGTTTAGCACCTCGAGAACCAGTTTGATTGTTTTACTGAAGTCAGGTGGTTTATAGGAGCCAGTTAGAAAGCTTTTGTACAATACATGGGAAACAATTACGACAGCACGAAAATCTTTTGAGAATATTACACAGCACACCCACACCAAGCTGAGCTTACCTTTGGGCTCCATAGTGGCTGAGCAGTTATTCAAACAGACAAGGCCTCTCAAGCAGCCATCTATCAGATGGAAAGAAATGACTTTCTGTCTGCCCTGACCTGTGTTGGAATTAAACTGATAACTGAAGAGCTGAAAGAGACCACTGCAAGGGACTGAGGGGATGGTAGCCACCACACAATGCATTGACCAAGTTAGTCCAGTATTCTATGACACAATTCAAAAGCTTTGTCCTGAAACATGGTGTAGACAGCATGTGTTTTGTATTCAGGGCTTAAACATGTTTACAGTTTTTGCTGCGGAGTGCCTATCTGGAATTTTGACTAAAAAACATGGCCATGTGTATATTTAAAGTATGTGCATGACAAAGCTGCAATCTTACCTCTACCCTTAAGCCACGCTACTCTCCACAGTTCTACCACTCTTGCTCTATGTGAACGCAGTTAGAATCCTGACAGCATATGACAACGTTAGTCGCTAGACATGCAACACTTAGAATGTTTATCTGCACAAGAAAAAAATATGTCAAACTTCCTTAAACACTCAGAAATTATGTTAAGTGGCCCAAATACTGCTGCATTGGAGAACAAATAAATAAATAAAATGAAAAGAAGGCTGCGGGCCTGTAGAATAAGCCATAGTAACTCCCCTGAGACTGTGTCATGCTCATTAAAAACCTGAGACTGAAATAGAAAATCTACAGTTATTCATTTTTAAATGTAGAGCTCATAGGAATTTGAGCCAAACAATAAATAAATAAAAAGGAACAGATTTTCACAAACAAGCTCATCATGCTCATTCACACACCTTTATATCACTAATTAACTGTCGCTGCTTGATTATGGCAAAAATAGAAATAGTGTTTAAGAAAAAAATCCTTATGCAAGTAACAAGTGCCATGACACCATAAGAGAACAAGGCACAACAGTTTGAGGTATTTGAGCAGAATTGTCATTCATATGCATTAAATGAGGTTCAGCTAAATTTTGCATCACCTAGTATTTTAGGATTGAGACATCATTTTTTAAAAACAGATTTAGATCTTTTATTTAACATCAAAGAAACTACAAAATTATATTGCAAAAGTCTACCGGAAGCCATAACAGTAGTACAGTGTTTCATGGTTAGATTTCAAAATGTCACATTTTTCAAGTATATGGAAAACTACAAAGCGGTATGTAATTCAATATATTAACGTAACATTATTCAGCAGGTTTTATTCGAAGCATGATTAGTTAATTCTATAGGGTGATGCAAAACTTCTGGCCACAGCTGTACATTTGTTGCTGTAATGCTTCATACTGTGCCGTCATTTCCATAGAAATAAGATGATGTAGGCAAGGTGTTGCTAGGTAAGAGAAGATCTCCAGAGGGAAGTTCAAGGTGAAGTGTTTATGGCTGCTGTCTAATGTCACCATTGCTGTCTTCTTTTCTCTACCAAGCTAAATGGAGCACTGACTCCCCTGCTGTGCAATTGTGCAAGTTTTTGTATTTCTCTTAAATCAAAATCAAATTTTTTATAAATATAATACATATCTGCTACTTATTAATATTATTATTATTATTATTATTATTATTATTATTATTATTATTATTAGGATTCCAAGCCAGAATGGCTGGGAAGCCTATTGTTATTGTTAGGACTCTTCTTCTTCTTCTTCTTCTTCTTCTTCTTCTTCTTCTTCTTCTTCTTCTTCTTCCATCAACTTCAAACTGCTCCTGTTTATATGCGGTGTAACCAATCAACATGAATCTTGGCAGGTATCATCCCGTGTAGATTACAGTTCAGATGCAAAAAAATGCACTCCTACTGATTTCAAACTTGTCAATTATAAAGAACTAAACCCTCTTCTGCCAGTAATTGCTTAAGTGTTTGGTACTGATACTGGTACTGGGGCTTGGGAGCCGTAAAACTGCCTGGAAACTAGACATATATTTTTATACATGCCATCTGCCAGACTATAAAGTCAAATAGAGCTTGTAATTCACATATAGTAAGTGCAATAATGAAAGGTGATTCAGTGAAGGGTAATACTGAGTGACTTCAGAAGGTCAGCAATGTGAAAACAGGAACACGCTGTCTAAAGGGACCTCTTCAGATTCAGATCATTAGTTCAGCCGGGATGTTGTTTTGTTTTTGTTTCGGTATATAATACGTGACCAGGTTTTGATATACCATTTACATTTGCTTGTAGGCCTGCACTAATGTTGTGTGTCCGTTTGAAACAATTACTGAGCAATCCTTCACATAGTGTCTTCTGTGGGCTATGTCAGAAACAAATAATGCAACAAAGAGACTCCAAGGTATTTTATTTGCCATTTTATTCTAATTCAATTACGGTATAGTTACGGTATTGGCTGTATTTTGATTGTCTTTTGGAAACTTGAGAAACTGTTAAGAACTATTCTGAGACTAACTCAACTTGTGCCCTTAGAACATAATATTGAAATTAATTGATAAGAATGGATTTTAAGCCTTGGAATGAGTTCAAAGGTTCTTTCTTTCTTTCTTTCTTTCAAGAGAAGTAAGAGAATATTTTAAATTAATTTTCTTACCTTGAGCACTAGCACATTTATAACTGCCCCGCCCCCCCCCTCGCCCCAGGATCTTTTGCAACACTATAAATGTTGTGTCCAGCATAGCCAGCCTCTTCCTGTGCCATTAAGTCAACATCACTCTAGGTCAGGTAATTGAAACTGGACTATATGACCTACGGAACAGAACTTAATTTTATACCAGGAAGGAGCAGTTGTATTTGAAAAACCTAACAAGAAAAAGCAAGAAAAGAACCAAACACTCTCCAGCACAACAGGAAGGTGGTGGTGGCAGTGATGATATTGCTAATCTTGAAAATTGGCAAGAAAGTGATTTTTTTTTTAAGCCTTGGTTGTATTTTCTTTAATGTCTCGTCTGTTAGTGCGAAAGGGTAAAATGACCTCACTTATTGAAGACTGACCCTTTTAAACCTCACTCAGTGACGTCACCCTTTGTCATTACCCAGGACAAATGGGTAATTCTGGCGAGTGCAG
Source organism: Acipenser oxyrinchus oxyrinchus (assembly GCA_030684275.1). Lineage (NCBI taxonomy): Eukaryota > Metazoa > Chordata > Actinopteri > Acipenseriformes > Acipenseridae > Acipenser > Acipenser oxyrinchus. Next base: position 9,103,520 of record CM060268.1, read on the forward strand.
ACGTGACCAGTGATCCTCAGGAGAAAAGGGGAGGCAGAGAGGAGATAAAGGCAGCTCATTCTCTACCACATCTAACCTCGATTACAGGAGAATACTGACAGATACTGGCAGCGTGGAGGTCTGTGGCGGCTTTAGTGCATCCTCCCCATACACTTGGTTATCAAGTGAAGAAATCTTCCTAGCAGACACATACATCTCAGCTGTGTGTATAACACAGCCACAGTGTTGTTTTTCAAGGAAAAGGAGCATGTGCATTTGGCTTTTTGGAATTTTTACAACCACAAGCGTTCCTACGTCCTATAAATCGGGTTACTTTAGTTTAATCCTTCCACCCTCTTCTTCTTCCTGATGAAATACCTCCCTAGTAAGTTTCTGTTGTGGAGTAAGAAAATACATATCAGATGATCAAACAGGATTTATGTGGTTGTGTGTCATTGGAAATGTGGTTTTCCTGCCTCTCTTAGCAGGACCAAAAGCAATGGGACGAGCCTGAAAGAAGTCAGTAGGTTATGAAGGGATCTTAAACAAGAAGGCAAATTGCTTATGTTTTTAAAAAGCTACATTGACACTTTAAAAAAAAATCAATAAAATGTCATTTTCACGCTGCTGACAGGTTCTGCATTCTGATAGCTCTGCGTGCTAAACCTTGAAGCAGCCTATATTTATCCTTCAATTTCTAGATTCAGCAGCCATTTTGCTTGATGCATGCTGATGGCTTGCTTCCTGTACTGCTTGAAGCAAAGCAGAAGAGGTGAACCTGGGTCACTGAATCAAGGTGGATCAAGTGTGTTCATAAAGTATTCAAAAACTATATGAGTGGGAAAGTTTTCTCTTTCAGATAGTTTGTGATTTGACTTGATCTTGACAGACTCCTAAGGAAAATGATTTGTATTGAAATAGATGGTAAACTGCAGCATTTTTTAACAATGAAATATTCATGTCCATCACCCTGTCTGTGATTGACTTACAGTGCATATATAATAAACCAAATGTTGCCTTGTCTGTTGCTTGTGTGAATCTTCCTTTCAGTTTGGACAAGATTTCAGTGGGGAAGGCTCACTCGGCTGTCTTTCCAGATGGTCCTTCTCCGTCACAAACAGGCCATCTTCACTAATTCATCACTGCTGTTCCCTTCAGAGACACAGCAGTGCATCCCATTGCTCCAGTGCACTCCATGCTCTCACACAGTGTGAGAGATAACAGACAGGTCCACAAACTCACCATGCTCATCCATATTGCCCAACAAGTGGAACCTGTAGGGTAGTGCTTTGAGCTGAATTGAGCTGAATCCAGGCTGGCAATATATTTTGTATGAAGCGTCATAGCATTGTATGGCTTTAAAATATATTCCACAGAATTTGGAGATATATTACTTTTTTTTTTTTTTACAATGGAATATGATAGAACATTTATTTCTAGACTATGAGGGCTCTTAAAAGGTGCAACTTCCTTTGCAAACTGCCAATTATTTAGAAAGCTGCTAGAAAACATGAGACTCCATATTACATGTTAGGTGTATTAGAACAATAAATTGTTGAATGCTCTGCTAAGCGATGCGTATGTGGGTGCCTGGGGTGAGTGTGTACACTATCGTCGTCTTGTTAAATTGTCTACTTGTTATGACTTTATTGTCTTAGAGTAAACACACCCCATGCTGTCGAGGGAAATTAGTGGTCTGATTAAATATATATAAATATATTACTATAGTGCTGTAGTGAATATAACAAAAAGACTCATTAAGATGCAGCTGATCTTAATTTTTTTTCTGAGCTTGACTATAATGAGCAGAGTGATTTTCAGGCTGTATAGTTGACAGCAGCTAAACAATCACACTAGTATGTCTGCAGCGCTATTTACTGTTGTCATTGGGAAACTCAAACTGACACAACACTATGTCCCTAGGATTCTCAACTATTCATCGCGGGAAAGATTTAGCATCTCGGAGCGGAGTTACTAAAGCTCAGTAATCCAGTAATCAGACAACAGTGCTTTGCAGCAAGTAATAGAGATACTGGTACCAAGAACCAGATAAGAGTTATCCAAGCTCAATGTTGTTGCTTTTCTGAATAGTGGGTTCCTGAATAGAGGGATACACACAAATTGTGAGATATTGTTTAAATGAAAAATGTAATTTTGGTCCAAAATGAAGATAAGGGATGTATCATTCACATATTTTTGGAAAACTTTTTCATTTTTTTAACGCTATAAGATGTTTCTCACTCCTCCACAGCTACACATTACCAGTGAATTCAGAAAACAACAATTTAAAGTACAGGTCCTTACAATGGTTACCAGTGGGTTACCAAATTGATTTTAAACTTGCCGTAATAATTTATAAGGTCCTTCATGGACTGGAGTCATCCTATCTCCAAGTTTGTATTACTCTATTCTGGTTGAAATTAGGCAGATTGAACCATTGGATTCTTAAGTCTAAATTGAAAACATGCTTTTTTTGAATGTGCTTTTATATAACTAGCTGTAGCTGGAGTGTATTGTACATATGAGCTCTCTTGTTTTGTTTTTAATTTTGTACAACGCTCTGGGATGTCATGGCGTGATGGGTGCTATATAAAGATATATTTGTATTGTGTTATGCTGCAGGTTTTCCTCGAGGGGCTCGTCAAATTGAGAAAAAAAGCTGAAAACTGTTAGAAAAAAATGTAATAGTTGTCAATGCAATCAAACTAGTGGGTGGGCATATTTTGAAAGTTTCTTTCTTTCTGCACCATTTTCATTCACCGCGACACATTCCCAAAGTTCTTCTAGTAACGGGAACCTATGGAGCCGTCACATCCCAGCTTGAACAGTGGCTCGCTCCTCCTTTTCTTAGGGGTCGAGTTAAGAGAGCCTGTGGTATTTAACCAGGATTAATTAGGACAGAAAGCCTTCTGCAAACATATGGATAATTAGCTGACATTTATCTGCCTTCTTAGAGTTGTTGCTTTGTTATGGAAATAAGGCACAGAGGATATGTGCAACCAACACATTTTTTCCGATTGCCTTTGTTAAGAATTCTTTCTGAATTAATGACCATAATTTAATGCTTTTCAAAAAAATATATGTTTGGATTTTTTTTTTTTATCTCATAGTGTAGGTTCTGTTATCCTTAGACAATGTTTTATTTATGAAGTGGTTTTAAGATTCATGGATGGTCGTCTAGGTACAATTCAAGCAGCATGCTTTATGGGGTTGGTCTTTCAGTTTGCTGGGCTTTTGTTCTGCGTGTCATTAAAAAACAAAATGTGACATTTAAATTAAAGACATCAAAACCATTGTTATTATATTTAAAAAGGAATAATTGTAAGGGAATTGGATAGCTTGCAAGTATCTTAGCCTTCGTTGGATAGTTATCCAACTCACAAACCCCTACACATTTTCACTATTAGCCCTGGGCACATTTGCAGGCAGTTTCTAAAAGAGAGACCAAGGGTTGGATGTTCAGCCCCTAAGAAAGAGGTCCCTGCCAGGCACGCTTCAGGCATGTTAGCTGGGTAATATGGGAAAGCATTGCTTGTGCTTTTCTTCTCAGTGGATTATGAGACTGTTCAGAGCACCAAACCTTCTCATATGTGCTCATGGATGTTTTTTCAGCTGTTCTATAACACTTTAAAGTAAGAGTAGATTTCAGCTTGGCTGATTTCCCATAGTCTTTTGCCATGGCAGTGGGGGCAAACACATGCTTGAATTTGCTCACCCGCCAATAAGTGGAAACACATTCTTGGGTTCTTGCTGGTGGTCCACAGGGACTGATTAGTTCCTAGTTGCTATATTTTTTATGTTATGTGACAGGAGCACCCACAAGCCAACTTGCCATGGGCCTACCTTTACACAGGGGCCTCGTTTCTTTTAAAGGAATTTTGTTGTTTTTTTCCAATGCGTTTCCAGACTGCTTGAAATTAAACTTGCATTATTGTAGCAGGCTGCTGATATGCACCCAAGGCTGTGTGTGTAACCTGTGCAGCTGCAGAAGATGACCATAATCTCCACACTCTTCAGAGAGGCTGCTGTGTTAATTGGTTGCTAGCGAACAGCTTTTTTCTGCTTAACTGCTGATGCTGAAAAAAATGAAAAAAATCGTTTCTGATGTAGGAGTTACAACTACTGATACAACCTTAATCCTAACTCCATACTTTCAATATGTAGGAGGTGGGTGTGTGGGGGATATGAAATCTTGAAGGAATAGCCACTGCAGCAGGTCCAACTGTTACTTTTGATCAACCTTACGACCTATTAAGTACGCAATATTTTGCAGTTTCCCATGCTTATTCAACACATTGACTGTGCTTTATTATGCCAAGCCTTTTTTTTTTTTTTTTTACAATGTTGTACCACAGCTACTGTGCTTTCACTATGCTTTTGCAACATTTTTTTATGCTTTTGCCAGGGTGTATCACAGTAAAGTTTCTAAAGGAATGTCCTTTCTTGGGGAGCATTCGAATTTAAACCCCCTAGAGTTCAGACTGAGTCTGGTAAGGGCTAACAGAGTATCTGCTGCTATAACTTAGACAACCAACCCTTTAGCTGAAGAGGTACATTTTGTTGACCTGGTTTCATTCAACTCCTTACAATATATTAAAGCTTACCTCGGTGCATCACAGCTGTATGCAATTGGCTGTTTTGTTTAAAGCAATAATTGTGTGAGTGTGTTTGTATGCATGGGTAAGGGCATCTGATAATAATAATAATAATAATAATAATAATAATAATAATAATAATAATAATAATGAGGAGTGAGTTTGAGTTTCACACTAATGCAAAGTCAAAATCTGAGTCTACTGACAGGTGTATGTGGCATGTGCTACTATACTGGCATTCATGTTTGACTATGAAGTGATTGCATTGATGTGCTTTATAGCAGAACAAAAAAAATCTATTTTAAAAAGTACCGTATAAATGCCTTGCCTTGTAAGGTGGAGCATACAAGGAATATATATTAAAATTCCACACTAGGTTGAAGTCACAACGCTCCAGTCTAGAGGCAGTAATGCTGCTCACTAAAGTTGCTGTTGTTTGTATTTTCATAACATCGCGGTGTCTACAAGCTGTCACGGCCGAGGGTAAACCAATCCCTGAGGATCCAGCCACCTTCCACTGATAAAGGCTGGGGCTCGTTTGACTATCTCACTGTAGATGTGAGATGAACCCCAACAAACTGCCATTAGCGCAGCCCATGATGTGGAAGTGATTACTTTCAGGGATTATGGCTCAGGAGAGGGCTTGAACTAAAAATACTGTCCTCAGATTGAAGGGCTGTTCAATTTTCACATCAAATTACTTGACCTTTGTGGTTTTCACTCAACAGGAAGAGTTGAGATTGAATTATTATTATTATTATTATTATCTGTAGTAAACGTTCTGCATACACTACAGGATTTTACAGTGTTGTTATTCACAGTTGTTATGTGACCGTACTAAGATAATAAGACCATGTATGCTACCTGTACTTAAAAAGCACACGTCTTCACTAACATTGCATCAACACAGCTGTACAAACCAGCCAGCATAATCAGCAGATCAGTATGATGTCCACATATACAATTATTTAGATTTTTGAGAAGGAAGAAAACATTGATATAAATTTCAAGACAATTTGCAATCTTATTGGGCCAATTGGGTCAACGACCTGAATTAAATAACGAGGACTAATACAAGTTTTGTGTATCCTGTAACGCAGCTTCATTAATGGTGGTGGTGTTTTATGAAAATTAGATTATACACGTGAATTTGGTTTAAGAAAATGAGAACATATTCTTATGCAATTCAGCTTTAATGTTTACTTTAGTGCGGAAATACATTTTGTGCATAATTTTCGGAAGTTCAAAAATGTCAAATTTACAAACAATAATTAAGATGTTAGGTTTCGATCTTGTAATGAAAAATAACACTCTAAATATTATTAGCTGGAACCAATCACTCACCAGCCGACCCTCTTCAGTTCCTGTTTGGTAGCGCACTACAATAAAGAGCTTAACCCTGAGCTCCGTACTGAAGCTGGGGAGCAGCTAGTCCACAACTTTGTTCCTGTGGCAATGTGCTCCGCCCCTGTGTGCATTTCTGTGTTGTATGTTGCGTGTGGTGTGTTTAATGTTGGTGTATAGAGATGGCTGCACGGGATATAAATGGGTGTGTGCAGCACGAGTTATTTAAAATGTATAATTGTATTTAGGCACGGGATTGCACATCACTTCACGTGCATTTAAAGTATTTTAATATGTGAGCACGAGGTTGCACAATTAATTCACGTGCTGGGATTCAAGTGAATAATTAATTAGTAATTGAATCCCAGCACAACAGTATATATAGATGCACGTTTCACTCACTCGGGGTTGTGTGTTCAGTGAGTGGAGAACGGGTGTAGAGAGGAGAACTAAAGATAAAAGATAACAATTGCTATCGCGTGCTGGTAGGACCAGCACGATACTTGTTTGTTTATAGACTCACCGTGTTTGTTTGTGTGTCTGTTTGTGCACTGTCTGTTTACTGTTTCATCGTTTTGTTCGTCTATTTATTTTGGCGTAAAGTGCTGTGTCCTGTCTTCTGTTTGTTTAAACCTTTTATTTATAATAAACCGCGCAACAGTGCTTTCATCATTTCACCTCATCTGTTCTGTGTGTTATTCATTTCCTGGATCTGACGGCACCACTCAGCCAGCCGTGTGACAGTTCCCCATCTGTTTACTTTGCAATTGGTTCTAAGTTAGTACACAGCTGGTGATGATCCCGAGACAGTACCGTATTAGCGAATCCGCAACTTAGTACACAGATCCATACTAAATCTGCAAGTACGTTGCCATTGAGCCATGAGGTTCAGCTGGGTGTATATTATTATTATTATAATTATAATGTTAAACCTCCTGCTTGCTCCTTCCACGACGAGATGTTGCTCAGTGTTACATGGTTAATAACATTTCAAGATGAACACTTCTAATAAATAGCAATGTATTAGTTGCCTTGGCTGGTCTCGTCTCTGATCCCCAGAGAGGAATAATACCAGTCATTATCACACTCTGTTTCTCCACTTACATTGATTGATTGCCAGACATGGAGCTTTACCATATTGATTATTTTGAAGGAATTGTATTTTAAGCTCATGGCTGATTGTTTTGCTTATTTAGAAAATGGAGGCCAGTTGAAAATAGTGAGATACTGTAGTATATGTTAGCAATTTGCTGTATTTTATCTTTATGGGTATAGGGATATATATGTACATTATAGGGACAGATTTTTGTGTTATACTGTACTGTACATTTAGGTGAGCTACAGTACATACATACATACCATTAACATACAGAGAGGCACATGATATTGGAGGATAGTGTGTAAAAATGCATTAATAATATCAATATCCTAACTCCATACTTATATATACTTATATATCTATCTATCTATATATATAGACAAACATTTCGACTATAAGACATTGAGAGATTTATAATGTAAACATTTGACATTTCATTTTAGTTTCTTTTAGTGTGTAGCTCCTCACCAAAATAAAGGGTTGTGTGGTCCAGTGGTTAAAGAAATGGGATTGTAACCAGGAGGTCCCCGGTTCAAATCCCACCTCAGCCACTGACTCACTGTGTGACCCTGAGCAAGTCACTTAACCTCCTTGTGCTCTGTCTTTCGGGTGAAACGTAGTAAGTGACTCTGCAGCTGATACATAGTAAGTCACCTTGGATAAAGGCAGTACCCGTAGTGCCGATGCAAAACGCTGTCATGAGTTCCCTGCTGTAACAATAAAGACCAGTCTTTAATCCTAATCTAGCTGTGCTTCCCTTCTACTGTATGCGGTAGAAATACATTAGAAATTGACTTTATGAGGATTTTAATATGGAATACCTTAAGCGGTTGTAATCTGTATACCATTTTTACACAAATAAAACTGCAATTATTTTGCCTGCTATAAAAACATGAATTCCATTGTGTTTCTTCACCCAGTTTACCAAACTGCAGGCAAATCGTTGTAATTTATTCCATGGCAAGGCAATAAATGGTGAAGATCTTTTCAGCGTAAATATCATCCCCAGTACTTGCAGAAAATCTCAAAGGGCTATATAGACTGTAAATCCAAGTGAATTGTCTCCCTGCAGGAACTTTTTTTTGCTGTGCAAATGCAAGTGATATGTTCTACAAACTGTTGTAGAATTTGCAGTGTTAATCCAGGGCAAATCTCACTCCGCCATCAAAGTGCAGTAATGCAATACATGATGTAGATATTCCAAGTGAAAGTCAATGGAATTGACTCCCTTGGTGATAGTAAACTAACATGCAAGCACGGGCTATTTTACATGGGTAACACCACATTGAACATTATTTTTATTCTGCACTTTGAATGTAAAGTTGTTTTATTGTTAACGGGCATTTTGATAACCTGCTCCTTTACCAAAAACTCTTGAATGGTCATGGAATGACACCTGTTGAAAAATGCTGGTACTATACTAGGAGTCATTAAGCACAAGGGTTGCTACATGTTATGAACCATTGGTAGAATAGCACCACCATGTTCTTAACAGTATCATGGTATCAATATTGCCGAAGCTGCAAAGCAGTCGGTTGTTGTTGCCAGTTTATTCTATTAGAAGATGTGAAGAGTTTCCTTTTATTGTTGCAGATTTTATTTGGGGAGTGTTGAATAAACAGTCCCTGTCTGCACCATCTATATTCCTTTGACCAGAAGGGTGGGACTGCTAAAAGATTGTCAGTGTTCTTCATTGATTAATGGCCTGTGCATTATGCTTCTCTGTTCTCATCCATCAAATACCCTTTGTTCCTTTACACTCAGCCAGCTAGTGGCCAGTAGTTATCAATAATGAACTAGCCTAATGTGCTCTTTCCTAATGGTTCTCTTAAACCAGCCTATGGCTAAAGCTCTTCCTAATCCACTACCGTAGTCTACCTCAGTCTTTGTTAGTGATCTTATTTAAAGATTTAAATACAATGCAGCTCTTTCAGCATGTGCCTCTATTTCACATGAGGCATTGTCTCTATGCTTGGACCATATACTTTAGCTCTGACCTGGTAGTTGCTTCATACGTAGACTATTTCAAATGTTGTGCTTTTTCACTAAAGTAGTGTGGCGTACAGATAGTGCTGTAGAATTTTTAAAAGGAATCAAATACAGCAGGAATTCCCCAGAAGGTGATTGCCTTTGGCATTCCTTTCTCTTAGAGGTTGTTGAATGTGTAAAATATGGCATAGCAGTGAATTGAATTTTTCCATTTCCACACACCTGATTTGAACAAAGAACAGGCAGCTGAGCTTTGATCTCTGTGTTGAGCGATAGCTTGTGTGACATGCCTTTTTAGGGGACTGTCACCAGGATTCATCACAGAAGAAAAGATTGGATCATATGAATTGAAAATGACTGTTATTTTAGACTCCCACTCAGCACAACTGGTGTTCTGAACACTTAGTTTTTTGTTTTTTTTTAACATAGTGAAGTTGTCATAACACAAAGTTTTCTCAACCGAGAATTAAAAAAAAAAAAGAAAAATCATTTACATACTACCGAAACAGCATTTTTGGGGGTGGAGGGTGGGAGTTATGTCATTTTTTGGAAACTTGATCCAAGCATCGAATGATTTTGTCACCCGCCCCCACCCCCTAGCAGGAAAGCAGGGTTTGGTAAACCTACAGTTATATTGACTGGAGTATTGTATGATTTATCACTCGCACTGAAATATTTGCTGCTGGTTGGAATCCTACTAGAGCAGAAAGCTTTTTACATAGGTTGTGCTCAATGTAGTATCCAGCCAGGAAATAGAACATATTTTTAGAAGCTTTTTCTCAACCCTTACTAAAAAAATCTCCAATTGGCAAAATAGTACCAATAAAGCCTTCTGATACACTGACATTTTCTGATGGTTGTATCACATCGATATATGCGAAAACTATTTAACTACCAGTATTCACACTGGGAGTTTTTTGTCGTCCTGTTTTCAATTTTTTAAAAATTAAAAGCCTCCTGCATGTACCATTATCTTTCAAAAAAAGACATTGGTTAAAAAAAAAAAGATCCCCTGCTGCTGTGATTAACAGCTACGGTAGACCTCAATTCCCTTGGCTGCATAATTACAATGCCACACATTACCTGATAAACCAACTAAAACATAAATCAATATAATTGGGTTACATTGTGGCTGACAATGCTGATTGTGGTCACTGCATAGTAGGATTTATTTTGGTAGTAATTTAGCAATGCAGAATTGTATTTAATGGTTGGATAACTTATTCCCCTTTTGTGGGAAAAAAGAGCTACAGTACTATTTGAAATAGCAGCTATTATCAACAACAGCAGTCAAACAAAGTCTTTATGAAACTAACTGGAATAAAGGAGTGATGTTGTGGCAGAAGCTCCCTGTAGTGTCTTCAATGAAGAAAGGGAAGAGGAAAGATCAAATGCCATGAACCTCCGGTCACTGATATAAGGGCGTGATAAAATTCCAAAATACAACATCATGACTTTACTTACCTGTTCTGTGGCAACATTGAATCACATTTCACATGTTTTCGATTGCAGGTTTATGGAATGTCAACATGAGTTTGTCATTTTTGTCATTTTTGTTGTTGTAGATTGATTCGATAGTGTCCTAGAACCAACAGGAAAATGATACAGGCCATAAAGGAATATGGTATTGTTTTTATTGAACCCATAACTGAATTAAGAAAGCATCTCCTCTAACAATGATCTTGTTATTCACCTGTGAGCTCTCAGAATTATATCTAACCTCCAAGTACATCCAGTGAACAAATATAACCATTAGTATGTCCCAAATGTAGTGAATTTAAACAACATAAAGAATACATTGGTTAAGGTAACTCTGATATTTTGCATCAATGCCACGTCTCTTTTTCAGAAAATTCATGGAGAACCCCTCATGTCATAGGGATCAATTCCACTGCTTTGTTTGTAATTGTCTTCCATACTTTATTTATTTATTTTTTAAAATAATTTATAGTGACCAATAACTATTTATTTTTCCTCCCAATTTGAAATGTCCAATTATGATTTTTCTCCTCACCGCAGTGGGTCCCCACACAGCACAGACATTCTGAGGGAGTGCAAGAGCCCTCCGATTTCACAAGCCCGAAGCCAGAATCACTTTTTTACACTAAGCAATCCCAGAGCAGAGATTAGCCCTGCTTTTATTCACTCTGAATGTGCTTGGTGTCTGGCCAATAGGGTTCGCTGTTGCGCGATGAGGAGAAATGGTCCCTGCCGGTTTCCCATGGGAGCGTCAGTACCAATGTGACGACCCCTTCAGAGTCGTCAGCAAAGTTTAGCCTCTTTGCACAGCCCGGACGCGATCTCATTGGGATATTACATCATCTCTCATTAAATTATAATATGTGATTCCTAACTCTGCAGTAAATCCACGAAGGTGAAAGTAGGATGGAAACTACTTCTTAATTTATCTTAATACTTTTGTAGGAAACAGTTTTCCAAATGGGAATATCCCTATGTGGGTGTTTCAGTAGTAATGCTGCATCTGTGGGGACATTTTAAAATTGGTATGAGACTAGCTTGAATCCTTAAAAGATTATATACATTTTTAATGTCTATTTAAGTGTAGCAAATGCCATCCGGTTGTTTCTTTAGGCTGTATTATTATTATTATTTGTTTATTTAGCACCTTTATCCAAGGGAACTTACAGACACTAGGGTGTGTGAACTATGCATCAGCTGCAGAGTCACTTACAACTACGTCTGACCCAAAAGACACAGCACAAGGAGGTGCACAATGAGTCAGTGGCTGAGGTGGGATGTGAACTGGGGACCTCCTGGTTACAAGCCCTTTTCTTTAACCACTAGACCACACAGAATGCAATGAGTTGTTTGGCATTTTGGCAAGAGACACTGTTTTAATGACTGCCATTGAATCTCTGGATTCTGGAATTAGTTTTTAAATGGCAGGGCCTGCGCTCGGGCAGTAAAGTCGGCTCCTACAGAATGTCATTGAAAAACAAATGGGGAAAAAATTACTGGCAGTTTAACTGCTGGCGTTTGGCTTGAAATGAATCATATTATTCCATATAATTACAGAGTGCCCTTTAAACCAGGGTTGAGCTCTGTTCCACATACAGGCTGGTATTATTGGTTATGTTTGGCCTGATCTACTGTATTTGTGCTTGTTTTTAAATTGGCTGCAGCTAAAGAACCATTACTAGCTCTGCGTAAATGTGAAAATTCTGAACAGGTAACGTCCACGATCTGATGGAACTGTCATGTTGCTGCTGCTGGTTCTCTTTGAACACTGCATTCTGAACATCATTTGAACCATGTACAGTATGTACGAATCATAATAATAATAACTTCTGTTGAACACAGTATTTTTTTTTGTGTGTATTTAGGGTAACATGATTTTGGTAACTCTGTATTTTGCTTTTTTTTTATCTGCAATTACCCATGTATTGAAGTTAATAGACACTAGATATAAAATAGGGGTGTTTTGTGTGTCAATGCAATTTCGTGCTTATATTCAATATGTATGTTGAGTATACAGTATTTATGAAGTCAAATATTTCAGTTTTGTAATAATACTGATATATTCTCATTTTAATATGGTTTAATTTCCCTATTGCATATACTGTATATTACACGTTATATTACTGAACTTCAATAAAAGGGTAATTTGCATATCAATTAATTGCTTACCGGTATTTATGCGATGCAAAATAAAGCACTACCATGATTTTTTTCTCCCCCAATGTCAACAATGAACTGAAATCTAATTTCTTTATGTCCCAGGGTTATTAGACTTGTGATTTATTTTCTTTATGAAATTTGCAAATTTTCAACAAGTGACTTAGATTGTTCTTCATTGTTTTCTGCAGGGTCTGAAGAATAAAGAAACCTTATAGTGGTTCCATTGGGAAGACTGACAGCAGATTGTAATTACATTGTTTTTTTCTTATCTGTTTCCACAGTTCTGCACTTGAATCTTTTTCTATAATTCACAAGAAGTGCAGTTGTTCAAAGCGTCTTATAGTGTGGGCCAGATGCCATTATCACACTCACAGCAAAAGACTACACAACACCAGAAGACAGTCACAGACCATATTAGTATATAGAGCTATGCATTGCCAGGTGGGGGACCAAATACCCATTGGATGGCAACTTTTGTGACCTCTTTAATGAACCTCCAATACCTGTTTTTGCAGATGGTAAGGTTAGGACTGTGTGGTGACCTTGTAAGGTCCAATCCAGTTGGAATCCAAGTTGATAAAACTCCCTGTTCTGGGATTAATGGAACATACTGTTAGCCAGGGGTTCTCAAACTCCGTCCTGGGGACCCCTTGTGTCTGTTGGTTTTTATTCCAACCAAGCTCTCAATTACTTAACTAGACTCTTAATTAAACTAATAATTTGCTTAATTAGACATTTGACTTGTGTTCAGCTCTTAAACAGTTGCAGTTCAAGTTACTTATCAAATGTTATAGCTAACTTGAAATATGCAACTGTTCAAGAGCTGAAAACGACTAAAAAGGTCTAATTAAGCAAATTATCAGTTCAATTAAGGGTCTAGTTAAGTAATTGAGAGCTCGGTTGGAATGAAAACCAGCAGCCACAGGGAGTCCCCAGGACTGAGTTTGAGAACCCCTGCTGTAAGCCATGCCACTATAAATTAGACAAGTGCCAATGCATGTAGGACAACACTGAAATGCTATTATAAACCTATAGTAAATCCTATATCGAACATTTTCCACAATGTTGTTAGAGGCACCCCTCCCCCATTCATTGGAAAGACAGAGATAGACATTAGCTTACATCATATGTGCAGCAATGTGAAAAGGAGGAGGAAAGGGGGAAGGTTGAAATAAATCTGCTGCTGCACCCTGGCTGACTGGTTGCTCACATTTTCCGTTACCTCTGTCCTTGACACTGCAGTGCTTGAGCAGCCTTGCCTCCCTCTCTGTCAAGCGCTGCTCGATGTGACTGACATTTTCTATTACATAAACTGTTACAAGCATGCATTTCTTCTCCGTGCGAGGCTGATGTGTCCCATTATGGATTGCCGCCTCTCCGTTGTGCTGCTGGAGCGTCACCTGACTCCCTGCTCTGCAGCGCAAGTAACCCACCTGTCCATAGGTATAACTAGCTGTCAATTGAAGCCATTAGTCTCTGAGGATATTTTTCAGCAGCACCGAGATTGATACTAGCTGGGTACTTTGAATGAAGGTTGCCCGATATAGATCTGCAGCATAGATCTGTGACTACTCTGTCACAATCTTAAGATGCAAAAACAAGACAAACAAATTGTTGATGTGAGATTATTCATGGACTTACCTGTGCAAAACCTTGTTTAAAGCCCAGAAGAAGGTCTCACCTGAATGAATTTGGTAAAGCCCTGGTTAGTCTTTTTGGTCAGTTTTTTTTTGCAGCCCCTACATATTGGACATCCACTATGCTTGTATCACGACTGGTTAGGGAACTGCATCTCCCATCAGCCTTTGTAAATTATTTAATTATCTTTTAATTCTTAAAACCACTACCTAGAGTATCTATCTATCTATCTATCTATCTATCTATCTATCTATCTATCTATCTATCTATCTATCTATCTATCTATCTATCTATCTATCTACATACCTACCCAATATTAGAAACCTTTGATCGGCGCCAAATGGCATTTTGTTAAGGATGAACAGAGTTACACACAGCAGATTGCATTCTCTTGTAAATGATCCTTTTAAACTGGTTTTCAGTGAAATAGAATAGATGCTACAATGGTAATATAAGAATTTTTTTCCTTTAAGTTAAACAGTCTGGTTTCTTAAAGGGTAAGTAACAGGGTTCCGGAAAATATTGCATTACACGACCCCACGTGTTGCTACAACTGTTTACATAACGTACCTGTAATTTTTCTTTTCATTGTTAACATCTGACAGCTTTTTACACTTATAACCTTAAAGTCTGTTTCAAAGCTCTTTTCAAAATGGCCGCCCTAGTGCACTGATAGTGTAATTGTTACTGATAGTGTTGTTATTCTTTTTTTCCTGCAGTGATTTAGAGGACAGGTCTGAAACCCCAGTGCACTGAAGCAGACATTTTGAAAAGAGCTTCGAAACAGGCTTTAACACCAGAACTGCCACGTGTCTGAAAGTTATACGGTTGTCCGTTTATGACTTTTCCTAAATACGTGTATTAAATACCCTGATGGCGTTTGATAAGGAAGTTATAATCCCGCCCACCTAGAACCGCCAAAGCAGTAATTTTGACTTCCATTTACAATGCTATTATTATTATTTTATTTCTTAGCAGGTGCCCTTATCCAGGGCGACTTTTGTTACAAGATATCACTTTATTTTTACATACAATTACATTATTTTTTACACATTTTTTTTTAGATACAATTACCCATTTATACAGTTGGGTTTTTACTGGAGCAATCTATGTAAAGTACCTTGTTCAAGGGTACAGCAGCAGTGTCCCCCACCTGGGATTGAACCCTCGACCCTCCGGTCAAGAATCCAGAACCCTAACCACTACTCCACACTGCTGCAAATACATGTTTTTATTTTGAATATAACCTACAATATTCTATTTTTATATACAAGCCTGTTATCTCTACTGGACCTGGCAGCCATCAATTCCTTCATTTTGTACAAGTAATGCACCAGGGAAAATATCAGTAGGAGAGATTTCATCTTGAAGCTAGCCACAACGATTTGGCAGAAACATTTCTTTCAGAAAACCACAAAACAGCAGGCTGCTGCATCTCAACCTGGATTCAGTGCTGCACTGCGTGACACATACAAGAGAAAACATGTTACTTTTGTTTTAAATTAAAAAATAAGTATAACCACGATGGTTCAAGTGTTAAGATACAGTCCTCCACAGTTAACTCTTCCAATAGTTTCTGAGAATACTATTGAGTCAAAACACAAAGCAGCCAGTGCAAGGCCAGTTCAATTTAAAACAATCAATCCCCTTGATTTCCGGCATATTATTAAATGCCAGAGATTCTGTTCTTGCAGAAAGGATAATTACTTTTTTTAATTGGAAATTTTGGCCTTCTCCAATTCTCAGCTATTGGCGCTTCACCCTTCCGTATAATTTGATATAATTTGGCTTGATTGATTTATTTTGCTTTGTAGCGATGCCTTTTGTCAGCCCCTTTTAAATCAGTTTTTATTCTTTAGCTCTTTGTTTGTTACATCCCGGCAAGCTTCCTCTGTGTGATAAAGACAAGTCATGTGTCACTATTACACATCACTAGTCTCTAGTTTTTCAAGTGGTTGTGTAAACCCATTCCTTGTGAGTCCATTTCCTTATTTTGTATGATGTTTTCATGGTTTCTACATGCTGTTTCGCCACTGTGGAATTATTATATTTGTTCTAAATATTCTTAAACCTTTATTTTACTAGGTAAGCACATTGAGATTAAAATTTATTTTACAAGTGCGACCTAGCCAAGAAAGGCAGCATCAACATATTTAAACACCTTACAAATATCTTTGAGCTTACCCCAAAAAATCTTAACTGCCAGTCATTGAACAGACCTTTAAACTCTGCGAGAAAGAGACACATTGTTATCATTGTAGAGCATGGTAAGACCTAGATTTTAATCTGCAGTTCATTTCATTTCAGTTCATGTCTGTTGTTCAAGCTAGTTTGCGAATGAGGAAAACATGTTTAAAAGGCAAGCATGTTTACAAGGCAAGCATGCTATGTTTACAATCTCACCTGTAAAGAAATTACCCTATCACCTTTCTGATGCATTTGTGTCTCTGTTACATTTGACCTCACTCCCACTTAACAATATAATAGAGAGTCTAAAGACAGATTCCCTTTGTAATAGCAACAAGTGAGAGTCCAAGTCACATCTGCAAGCTAAAATAATGGCATGAAAAATGTCGGGCTGTGTGACAGGGGCTGGAGCAGTCTCTACCCTCGAGGGTCCAGTAACCTCGTTCGTCCGGTCACACTGCGTTCCGACTCCCTTCGATTGACGTTTGGGACCATCAGCACCTTCTCCTGTCAGACCCCAACCGTGTCTTATCGAGGCGCCTTCCCACTTTTCCTTCCGTCTCTCCTTACGTGTTTTTCTAGGACGAAAAAGTGGAGAAAACAGCTCTGTATGGAAGGGAAAAACAGTACCAATTACTTCCCTTCCCCGGGGGTCTGCCGTGTCTACACGTGTGGCCGAGGCTGCCGACATTTTTATTAAATCTTTATATTGCGGCCAGTCTCGACCCAGAATAACTGGATGTGGCAACTTTTCGGCCACCCCCACTACTAGGTGGCGCTTTATGGGGCCTACCGATAAATATACTTTTAGAGTGGGGTATGTCGCCGTATCCCCATGGATACAGGAGATTGCCACCTGGCCTTGTGGCTGCCACGACATACCGCCAAGGAGAGCTGTTCGAATTAAAGTTTGCTCACACCCTGTGTCCACTAACGCGTGGGTGTTCACATTCCCCAATACAACATCAACCGTACACGGGCCCTCCTGACCATTTCCCCATATTTGTCCCGCTGCTGGTATGACAGCCGGGCAGGGGGAACCATTCTACCCCAGCTGGGGGCCAACCTCTGCCCCCATGGTAAGGGGGCCGGATGGCCCGACAGGGCCGATGATCTGACGGGCCTGGGTCCGGGGAAAGGGTTCAATGGCGGTCCTTTGGCAGCGGAGGGAGGGGGGCAGCCCAGCAGGGTGGTTCGGGCGGACACCAGGGAGTCCTCAAAGTTTTCGGCTAACGCCACGGCCTGCTCCAGCGTCGTGGGGTTATGCCGGCGTACCCACGCCTGCGTCTCAGCCCCGACCACATGGCAGAATTGTTCCATCACAATGGCCTCCCCCATCTGAATCCCGGTTTTCTGACTGGGGTTCAGCCATTGCGCCATGTGGTCGCATAATCGCTGGGCTACCACCCTGGGCCGGGTGTTGGGGGGTCGCCGGAACTCCCGGAATCTGACACGATGAGTCTCCCCCGTGATATTGAGACGGCGGAGGATAGCCTGCTTAACCAGGTCATACTGGGCGGCATCGTCGTCAGTCATGGCCCGGTACGCTGCTTGTGCTTCCCCAATCAAGCAGGGGCCAAGTTGGCTCGCCCAGTACTCCCGGGGCCATGCTGCAGTGGTAGCCAGCCGTTCAAAGGCTACAAGGTAGGCCTCCGGGTCATCCTCCGCTGTCATTTTCTGGGCCCGGGCCTTCGGGGCAACCAGCACGGGGCCCGTCGCCGCTGACGTCATCCCCATCCCGACCCTCTCGATAAGAGCCGTGTATCTCTCCTCCCTCCTCCGTTCCTCAGCCTCCCTCTGGCTGTCCAATGCCTCCAGGATCGTCGACAAAGTGGTTGGGTCCATCCCACGATGACGTGTGACAGGTTGGCTAAGTGTGTGGTGTAACAATGACTGACAACCAGTCCAGGTTCGTTGCACTTGCGCCCAGCTATATTTTTTTCTAGTAATTCAAATAATAAAGGACGCCGGGATACACAACAATGTGTAACCCGACAAACAATAATGAGAACGCCGGGATACACAACAATGTGTAACCCGACAAACAATAATGAGAACGCCGGGATACACAACAATGTGTAACCCGACAAACAATAATGAGAACGCCGGGATACACAACAATGTGTAACCCGACAAACAAAAGAGAAAAGGGTTGCAGTCCCAAACGAAAACGAAACCAAAAAAACAATAAACTCAACAAAAACACAGTCCGTCTCCCCTCAATCCAATCGGGGCACAACGGTAAACAGTCCGGCACTTCCGGGTCCGCGCTCCACGATGTATTCCCGGAGCGTCCCGTTAGTGCTCTATGGACAGACAAAGGGTGAGGGGGTTAGCAGGTATATCCACAAAACACACACTGCAACTCCTTTTATTCCTTTTCCCCGTTTATAATTCCCCTCGTTTCTCTCGCAGTCTCTCTCTCTCTCTCTCTCTCTCTCTCTCTCTCTCTCTCTCTCGCACACACTGTACCTTGCCAGAAGGAACAGAACCCTGGGCCACGCCCCCTTTTGTACGCCCCGTCCCGTCCCCATTGGTCAGCGAGGGCAACCGCCGTCAACCAATGCGTGATTGTCACCGCGCTTCCCGACCGGGTCTGTGACGTTGCGCACCGCGGCTCTGCCTGCTCCTCCTCCCCAGCGTCCTCACCGGTCGGGAGGGAGATCTAAAACAAGAGTTCACTCTCTCTTTGTCACAGGCTGGCATTAACATTTAGAACAGTAACATCCTGTCTTGGAGGGGCCTTCAATTCTTGGTTTAATGCAATCAATAAACAAGTACAAAAGAGCATAGTGAGTGATTTAGTTTATTTCATTTAAAAAGGAAGCGGATGGTCTAGATCACATCTGTAAGCCACTGATGAATTTAAGAGATCTTTGTCCCCAAAAGTTAGTGTGCTAGCCCTTTTAAAAGATCCCCATTGTAAATAGGCTAAGTATAGATTTACC
>CM060268.1:9123437-9232477 GCA_030684275.1 Acipenser oxyrinchus oxyrinchus
TATTTTTAAGAAGTAAACAAACCTTACAATATGTAAAAGGTTCAGAACTGCAAACATTTTATAACTTATCAGAATAATTATTCATTAAAAACTCCAGTGGAGCGCTTCAGCCAGCTTTACTGTTTGGACACTTTGATAAGAATCACTGGTGCGTAGAAAAGGTACAGGGATGTCCGGACTCTGGTTAATTAACTCTATATATCTTGGGATCCTGGAGAATTTCTGTCATGCAGTTTTCAGTGAGCTAAGAATGTCTGCAGCGCTATTTACTGTTGTCATTGGGAAACTCAAACTGACACAATATTATGTCCCTAGAGATTCTCAACCATTCATCACGGGAAAGATTTACCATCTCGGAGCAGAGTTACTAATGCTCAGTAATCCAGTAATCAGACAACAGCGCTTTGCAGCAAGTAATAGAGATACTGGTACCAAGAACCAGATAAGAGTTATCCAAGCTCAATGTTGTTGCTTTTCTGAATAGTGGGTTCCTGATTAGAGGGATACACACAAACTGTGAGATATTGTTTAAATGAAAAATGTAATTTTGGTCCAAAACAAAGATAAGGGATGTATCATTCACATGTTTTTGGAAAACGTTTTCATTTTTTAACGCTATAATATGTTTCTGACTCCTCCACAGCTGCACATTACCAGTGAAATCAGAAAACAACAATTTAAAGTACAGATCCTTACAATGGTTACCAGTGGGTTACCAAATTGACTGGAGTCATCCTATCTCCAAGTTTCTATTACTCTATTCTGGTTGAAATTAGGCGGATTGAACCATTGGATTCTTAAGTCTAAATTGAAAACATGTTATTTTGAATGTGCTTTTATATAACTAGTTGTAGCTGGAGTGTATTGTACATATGAGCTCTCTTGTTTTTTTTTTAAATTTTGTACAGCGCTCTGGGATGTCATGGCGTGATGGGTGCTATATAAAGATACATTTGTATCGTGTTATGTTGCCGGTTTTCCTCGAGGGGCTCGTCAAATTGAGAAAAAGCTGAAAACTGTTAGAAAAAAATGTAATAGCTGTCAATGCAATGAATCTAGTGGGTGGGCATATTTTGAAAGTTTCTTTCTTTCTGCACCATTTTCATTCACCGCGACACATTCCCAAAGTTCTTCTAGTAACGGGAACCTATGGAGCCGTCACATCCCAGCTTGAACAGTGGCTCGCTCCTCCTTTTCTTAGGGGTCGAGTTAAGAGAGCCTGTGGTATTTAACTGGGATTAATTAGGATAGAAAGCCTTCTGCAAACATATGGATAATTAGCTGACATTTATCTGCCTTCTTACAGAGCTGTTTGTTGTGTTATGCAAATAAGGCACAGAAGATATGTGCAACCAACACATTTTTCCCCTTGCCTTTGTTAAGAATTCTTTCTGAATTAATGACCATAATTTAATGCTTTTTTAAAAAAAATATGTTTGGATTTTTTTTATCTCATAGTGTAGGTTCTGTTATCCTTAGACAATGTTTTATTTATGAAGTGGTTTTAAGATTCATGGATGGTCGTCTAGGTACAATTCAAGCATCATGCTTTATGGGGTTGGTCTTTTGTTCTGCGTGTCATTAAAAACAAAATGTGACATTTAAATTAAAGACATCAAAACCATTGTTATTATATTTAAAAGGAATAATTGTAAGGAATTGGATAGCTTGCAAGTATCTTAGCCTTCGTTGGATAGTTATCCAACTCACAAACCCTACACATTTTCACTATTAGCCCTGGGCACATTTTCAGGCAGTTTCTAAAAGAGAGACCAAGGATTGGATGTTCAGCCCCTAAGAAAGAGGTCCCTGCCAGGCACGCTTCAGGCATGTTAGCTGGGTAATATGGGCAAGCATTGCTTGTGCTTTTCTTCTCAGTGGATTATGAGACTGTTCAGAGGACCAAACCTTCTCATATGTGCTCATGGATGTTTTTTTAGCTGTTCTATAACACTTTAAAGTTAGAGTAGATTTCAGCTTGGCTTATTTCCCACAGTCTTTTGCCATGGCAGTGGGGGCAAACACATGCTTGAATTTGCTCACCCGCCAGTAAGTGGAAACACATGCCTTGGGTTCTTGCTGGTGGTCCACAGGGACTGATTAATTCCTAGTTGCTATATTTTTATGTTATGTGGCAGGAGCACCCACAAGACAACTTGCCATGGGCCTACCTTTACACAGGGCCTCGTTTCTTTTAAAGGAATTTTGTTGTTTTTTTCCAATGCGTTTCCAGACTGCTTGCAATTAAACTTGCATTATTGTAGCAGGCTGCTGATATGCACCCAAGGCTGTGTGTGTAACCTGTGCAGCTGCAGAAGATGACCATAATCTCCACACTCCTTGGAGAGAGGCTGCTGTGTTAATTGGTTGCTAACGGCTTTTTTTCTGCTTACTTAACTGCTGATGCTGAAAAAAATGAAAAAAATGAAAAAAATCGTTTCTGATGTAGGAGTTACAACTACTGATACAACCTTAATCCTAACTCCATACCTCAATATGCAGGAGGAGGGTGTATGGGGGATATGAAATCTTGAAGGAATAGCCACTGCAGCAGGTCCAACTGTTACTTTTTATCAACCTTACGACCTATTAAGTACGCAATATTTTGCAGCTTCCCATGCTTATTCAACACATTGACTGTGCTTTATTATGCCAAGCCTTTTTTTTTTTTACAATGTTGTACCACAGCTACTGTGCTTTCACTGTGCTTTTGCAACATTTTTTTATGCTTTTGCCAGGGTGTATCACAGTAAAGTTTCTAAAGGAATGTCCTTTCTTGGGGAGCATTCGAATTTAAAGCCCCTTGAGTTCAGACTGAGTCTGGTAAGGGCTAACAGAGTATCTGCTGCTATAACTTAGACAACCAATCATTTAGCTCAAGAGGTACATTTTGTTGACCTGATTTCATTCAACCCCTTACAATATATTAAAGCTTACCTCGGTGCATCACAGCTGTATGCAATTGGCTGTTTTTTTTAAAGCAACAATTGTGTGAGTGTGTTTGTATGCATGGGTAAGGGCGTCTGATAATAATAATAATAATAATAATAATAATAATAATAATAATAATAATAATAATAATAATAATAATAATAATAATAATGAGGAGTGAGTTTGAGTTTCACACTAATGCAAAGTTGCCCAAAAAATAAAGAAAAAAAGTCAAAATCTGAGTCTACTGACAGGTGTATGTGGCATGTGCTACAATACTGGCATTCATGTTTGACTATGAAGTGATTGCATTGATGTGCTTTATAGCAGAACAAAAATATATATTTTAAAAAGTACCGTATTTGGTAAAATGCTCCAAAATGCCTTGCCTTGTAAGGTGCAGCATACAAGGAATATACAGTATATTAAAATTCCACACTAGCGTTGAAGTCACTACACTCCAGTCCAGATTCAGTAATGCTGCTCACTAAGTTGCTGTTGTTTGTATGTTCATCACATCGCTGTGTCTACAAGCTGTCACGGCCGAGGGTAAACCAATCCCTGAGGATCCAGCCACCTTCCACTGATAAAGGCTGGGGCTCGTTTGACTCTGACTATCTCACTGTAGATGTGAGATGGACCCCAACAAACTGCCATTAGCGCAGCCCATGATGTGGAAGTGATTACTATCAGGGATTATGGCTCAGGAGAGGGCTTGAACTAAAAATACTGTCCTCAAATTGAACGGCTGTTCAATTTTCACATCAAATTACTTGACCTTTGTGGTTTTCACTCAACAGGAAAAGTTGAGATTGTATTATTATTATTATTATTATTATTATTATTATTATTATTATTATTATTATTATTATCTGTAGTAAACGTTCTGCATACACTACAGGATTTTACAGTGTTGTTATTCACAGTTGTTGTGTAACCGTAGTAAGATAATAAGACCATGCATGCTACCTGTACTTAAAAGCACACGTCTTCACTAACATTGCATCAACACAGCTGTACAAACCAGCCAGCATAATCAGCAGATCAGTATGATGTCCACATATACAATTATTTAGATTTCTGAGAAGGAAGAAAACATTGATATAAATTTCAAGACAATTTACAAACTTATTGGGTCAATTGGGTCAACGAACTAAAAGGAGCATACTAACTGGGGTGTGAATTAAATAACGAGGACTAATACAAGTATCCTGTAACGCAGCTTCATTAATTGTGGTGGTGTTTTATGAAAATTAGATTATACACGTGAATTTGGTTTAAGAAAATGAGAACATATTCTTATGCAATTCAGCTTTAATGTTTACTTTAGTGCGGAAATACATTTTGTACATAATTTTCGGAAGTTCAAAATGTAAAATTTACAAACAATAATTAAGATGTTAGGTTTCGATCTTGCAATGAAAAATAACACTCTAAATATTATTAGCTGGAACCAATCACTCCGATTTTGAGCCAACCCTCTTCAGTTCCTGTTTGGTAGCACTACAATAAAGAGCTTAACCCTGAGCTCCGTACTGAAGCTGGGGAGCAGCTTGTCCACTTTGGCCCTGTCCACGCTACATAACAGATCTCGAACCATTACTCGAAACCGCTCTAATAGGAGGCTGTGTGGTCCAGTGGTTAAAGAAAGGGCTTGTAACCAGGAGGTCCCTGGTTGAAATCCCACCTCAGCCACTGACTCATTGTGTGACCCTGAGTAAGTCACTTAACCTCCTTGTGCTCTGTCTTTCGGGTGAGACGTAATTGTATGCGTGTCTCTGCAGCTGATGCATAGTTCACACGCCCTAGTCTCTGTAAGTCGCCTTGGATAAAGCGTCTGCTAAATAAACAAATAATAATAATTAATACAGCTCAAAGTGTCTTCACTGAAGTGCCGTTTCATGTTTAGTCAGGCTTAATGCGTCCCCAGTTACAATTCCCAGCAGCATAACGAACTGTTGAAATTAATACGATAGTATCCCACCATGCACTGTATTTTACTTTAAAATCATGTGTAATGCTCCATATTAAGAGAGGTCCATATTGCTAAAATAAATATAACAAGTATTGTGGAAAAAGTAAATCCGAACACACACACACAAGTAGGGCTTGAAGTTTTCAGGTTTTATTTTTAATCAGGTGAAGTCCCTTTAAACAAATTGAGCTGATTCTGTTTTATAATTAAACTCAGAAAAAGCTGTTAATTACAAAACAATCTTTGTTTTACCTTCATATCTTGCCTGAGCCTAATTCTGGTCCTCTTAATTTTATTAGGGGAGTAGTGGTTAGGGCTCTGGACTCTTGACCAGAGGGTCGTGGGTTCAATCCCGGTTGGGGACACTGCTGCTGTACCCTTAAGCAAGGTACTTTACCTAGATTGCTCCAGTAAAACCTGTATAAATGGGTAATTATGTGTAAAAATGTAATTGTATGTAAAATAATGTGATATCTTGTAACAATTGTAAGTAAGCCCTGGATAAGGGTGTCTGTAAATAAATAATAATAATATTTCAAAAGAGCTGACAAATTACGTAATTTGTTCATCCCCGATCCTACTTTTAACTTCCATTTCATTTTGCAGCCGCTAATTTAACGTTGTGTTTTGTTATTTTCCCCACTAGTTTAATAGAGATGTCCTGACAGATCTTTTGAAGCATAAAATGAATACCTAGTCGGGAGTGTACACTGAAGTTCTTCAGGCCTGCTCTGAGTATTTCACCAAACATAGCACAAAGCATTTTGGGATATTGGAGGATACACAAAAAATGTAGTTTTGTAGTTTGGTATTACAGCGTCCACACTTCTGATAATCCGCACTACTTGATGCGATCGAATTAGAACCGGACTTGAGACTACCTCCTGAGGTGGTCTCAAGTCCGGTTCTCGAAAGTACGGTATTAAATGCTGCGTAGTGTGGACGAAACTGTATTTAGCACTTTTAAACCGGCTTAAATGCAACTAATACGGTTTAAAGGCATAGTGTGGACAGGGCCTTTGTTCCCCATCTTTTACGTTGTAATTGGTTCTGTTAGAACACAGCTGGTGATGATCCTGAGATAATACCGTATTAGTGAGTCCAAGAACTTAGTACACAGATCCATACTAAATCTGCAAGTACGTTGCAATTGAGCCAGTTGGTGTATATTATTATTATTATTATTATTATTAATAATAATAATAATAATAATAATAATAATAATAATAATAATAATAATAATAATAATAATGTTAAACCTCCTGCTTGCTCCTTCCACGACGAGATGTTGCTCAGTGTTACATGGTTAATTACATTTCAAGATGAACACTTCTAATAAATAGCAATGTATTAGTTGCCTTGGCTGGTCTCGTCTCTGATCCCCAGAGAGGAATAATACCAGTCATTATCACACTCTGTTTCTCCACTTACATTGATTGCCAGACATTGAGCTTTACCATATTGATTATTTTGAAGGAACTGTATTTTAAGCTCATGGCTGATTGTTTTGCTTATTTAGAAAATGGAGGCCAGTTGAAAATAGTGAGATGCTGTAGTATATGTTGGCAATTTGCTGTATTTTATCTTTATGGGTATAGGGATATATGTGTACATTATAGGGACAGATTTTTGTGTTATACTGTACTGTACATTTAGGTGAGCTACAGTACATACATACATACCATTAACATACAGAGAGGCACATGATGTTGGAGGATAGTGTGTAGAAATGCATTAATAATATCAATATCCTAACTCCATACTTATATATAATATTATACTATAATATTATATAATTTTGTGTGCAGCTCATTCAAAACTATATAAAAACAAACTCAATAGTGCTAAATTTAGAAATGCTAAAAAGAAATGAAATAAATGAAATGACAAACATTTCAACTATAAGACGACATTGAGAGATTTATAATGTAAACATCTGACATTTCATTTTAGTTTCTTTTAGTGTGTAGCTCCTCACCAAATTAAAGGGTTGTGTGGTCTAGTGGTTAAAGAAATGGGAATGTAACCAGGAGGTCCCCAGTTCAAATCCCACCTCAGCCACTGACTCATTGTGTGACCTTGAGCAAGTCACTTAACCTCCTTGTGCTCTGTCTTTCGGGTTAGACGTAGTTGTAAGTGACTCTGCAGCTGATGCATAGTTCACACACCCTAGTGTAAGTCACCTTGGATAAAGGCAGTACCCGTAGTGCCGATGCAAATCGCTGTCATGAGTTCCCTGCTGTAACAATAAAGACCATTCTTTAATCCTAATCTAGCTGTGCTTCTCTTCTACTGTATGCAGTACAAATACATTAGAACTTGACTTAAGGAGGATTTTAATATGGAATACCTTAGCGGTTGTAATCTGTATACCATTTTACACAAATAAAACTGCAATTATTTTGCCTGCTATAAAAACTTGAATAACATTGTGTTTCTTCACCTAGTTTACCAAACTGCAGGCAAATTGTTGTAATTCATTCCATGGCAAGGCAATAAATGGTGTAGATCTTTTCAGCATAAATATCATCCCCAGTACTTGCAGAAAATCTCAAAGGGGTATATAGACTGTAAATCCAAGTGAATTGTCTCCCTGCAGGAACTTTTTTGCTGTGCAAATGCAAGTGATATGTTCTATAAACTGTTGTAGAATTTGCAGTGTTAATCCAGGGCAAATCTCACTCCGCCATCAAAGTGCAGTAATGCAATACATGATGTAGATATTCCAAGTGAAGGTCAATGGAATTGACTCCTTGGTGATAGTAAACTAACATGCAAGACAAGCACGGGCTATTTTACATGGGTAACACCACATTGAACATTATTTTTATTCTGCACTTTGAATGTAAAGTTGTTTTATTGTTAATGGGCATTTTGATAACCTGCTCCTTTACCAAAAGTTCTTGAATGGTCATGGAATGACTACCGTTGAAAAATGCTGGGAGTCATTAAGCACAAGGGTTGCTACCATGTTATGAACCATTGGTAGAAAATGCTAGGAGTCATTAAGCACAAGGGTTGCTACCATGTTATGAACCATTGGTAGAATAGTGCCACCATGTTCTTAACAGTATCATGGTATCAATATTGCCAAAGCTGCAAAGCAGTCGGTTGTTGTTGCCAGTTTATTCTATTAGAAGATGTGAAGAGTTTCCTTTTATTGTTGCAGATTTTATTTGGGGAGTGTTGAATAAACAGTCCCTGTCTGCACCATCTATATTCCTTTGACCAGAAGGATGGGACTGCTCAAAGATTGTCAGTGTTCTTCATTGATTAATGGCCTGTGCCTGATGCTTCTCTGTTCTCATCCATCAAATACCCTTTGTTCCTTTACACTCCGCCAGCTAGTGGCCAGTAGTTATCAATGATGAACTAGCCTAATGTGCTCTTTCCTAATGGTTCTCTTAAACCAGCCTATGGCTAAAGCTCTTCCTAATCCACTACCGTAGTCTACCTCAGTCTTTGTTAGTGATCTTATTTAAAGATTTAAATACAATGCAGCTCTTTCAGCACATGCCTCTATTTCAAATGAGGCATTGTCTCTATGCTTGGAACATATACTTTAGCTCTGACCTGGTAGTTGCTTCATATGTAGACTATTTCAAATGTTGTGCTTTTTCACTAATGTAGTGTGGCGTACAGATAGTGCTGTAGAATTTTTAAAATAAATCAAATACAGCAGGAATACCCCAGAAGGTGATTGCCTGGCATTCCTTTCTCTTAAGAGGTTGTTGAATGTGTAAAATATGGCATAGCAGTGAATTTTTCCATTTCCACACACCTGATTTGAACAGAGAGCAGGCAGCTGAGCTTTGATCTCTGTGTTGAGCGATAGCTTGTGTGACATGCCTTTTTAGGGGACTGTCACCAGGATTCATCACAGAAGAAAAGATTGGATCATATGAATTGAAAATGACTGTTATTTTAGACTCCCACTCAGCACAACTGGTGTTCTGAACACTTAGTTTTTTTTTTTTAACATAGTGAAGCTGTCATAACACAATGTTTTCTCAACCGAGAATTTAAAAAAAAAAGAAAAATCATTTACATACTATTGAAACAGCATTTTTGGGGGTGGAGGGTGGGAGTTATGTCATTTTTTGGAAACTTGATCCAAGCATCGAATGAATTTAAACATTTTGTCACCCGACCCCCCCCCACAAGAAGGTGGAAGTGATATCCTGTCAGCTTGATGACAGAACCCCCTCACCTCCCCACAGACTCTTTCCACACTACAGTGTGTGTAAACTTTCCATCAGAATGGCAAGTTCTGGAATTCACTTTCAAAATACTGGCAGGAAAGCAGGGTTTGGTAAACCTACAGTTATATTGACTGGAGTATTGTATGATTTATCACTTTCGCACTCAAATATTTGCTGCTGGTTGGAATCCTACTGGAGCAGAAAGCTTTTTCCATAGGTTGTGCTCAATGTAGTATATAGCCAGGAAATAGAACATATTTTTGAGAATCTTCTTCCCTACCCTTACTAAAAAATCTCCAACTGGCAAAATAGTACCAATAAAGCCTTCTGATACACTGACATGTTCTGATGGTTGTATCACATCGATATATGCGAAAACTATTTAACTACCAGTATTCACGCTGGGAGTTTTTTGTCGTCCTGTTTTCAATTTTTTAAAAATTAAAAGCCTCCTGCATGTACCATTATCTTTCAAAAAAAGACATTGGTTAAAAAAAAGATCCCATGCTGCTGTGATTAACAGCTACGGTAGACCTCAATTCCCTTGGCTGCATAATTACAATGCCACACATTACCTGATAAACCAACTAAAACATAAATCAATATAATTGGGTTACATTGTGGCTGACAATGCTGATTGTGGTCACTGCATAGTAGGATTAATTTTGGTAGTAATTTAGCAATGCAGAATTGTATTTAATGGTTGGATAACTTATTCCCCTTTTGTGTGAAAAAGAGAGCTACATTACTATTTGAAATAGCAGCTATTATCAACAACTGCAGTCAAACAAAGTCTTTATGAAACTAACTGGAATAAAGGTGTGATGTTGTGGCAGAAGCTCCCTGTAGTGTCTTCAATGAAGAAAGGGAAGAGGAAAGATCAAATGCCATGAACCTCCGATCACTGATATAAGGGTGATAAAATTCCAAAATACAACATCATGACTTTATTTACCTGTTCTGTGGCAACATTGAATCACATTTCACATGTTTTCGATTGCGGGTTTATGGAATGTCAACATGAGATTGTCATTTCTGTCATTGCTGTTGTTGTAGGGCGAGTTCAGGTATGAAGATTGATTCGATAATGTCCTAGAACCAACAGGAAAATGATACAGGCCGTAAAAGAATATGGTATTTTTCTTAAACCCACACTTGAATTAAGAAAGCATCTCCTCTAACAATGATGTTGTTATTCACCTGTGAGCTCTCAGAATCATATCTAACCTCCAAGTACATCCAGTGAACCAATATAACGATTTGTATGCCTAAATGTAGTATTCAAAGCTGATGAATTTCTTATAGAGACTAAAGGAAGAGAATTTCAGGGGGACAGGTTAGTGGTTACCAGATGTACTAGGAAATTACAGCTGATTTTGCTAGCTCAGTTGAGTTTTAAATAGTCACCTGGATGTGATGCACAAAATGGAAAATGATACAGAGTGAATTTAAACAACATAAATAATACATTGGTTAAGGTAACTCTGATGTTTTGCATCAATGCCACGTCTCTTTTTAGAAAATTCATGGAGAACCCCTCATGTCATAGGGATCAATTCCAGTGCTATGTTTGTAATTGCCTTCCATACTTTTTTTTTAAATATATTTTAGAGTGACCAATAACTATTTATTTTTCCCCAATTTGAAATGTCCAATTATGATTTTTCTCCTCACCGCAGCAGGTCCCCACACAGCACAGAGTGCAAGCGTCCTCCGATTTCACAAGCCCGAAGCCAGAATCACTTTTTACGCCAAGCAATCCCAGAGCAGAGATTAGCCCTGCTTTTATCCATTCTGAACCACTCTGAATGTGCTTGGTGTCTGGCCATTAGGGTTCGCTGTTGCTTGATGAGGAGAAATGGTCCCTGCCGGTTTCCCATGGGAGCGTCAGTACCAATGTGACGACCCCTTCAGAGTCGTCAGCAAAGTTTAGCCTCTTTGCACAGCCCGGACGCGATCTCATCTTGACATGACATCATCTCTCATTAAATTATATGTGATTCCTAACTCTGCAGTAAATCCACGTAGGGTGAAAGTAGGATGGAAACTACTTCTTAATTTATCTTAATACTTTTGTAGGAAACAGTTTTCCAAATGGGAATATCCCTATGTGGGTGTTTCAGTAGTAATGCTGCATCTGTGGGGACATTTTAAAATTGGTATGAGACTAGCTTGAATCCTTAAAAGATTATAAACATTTTTAATGTCTATTTAAGTGTAGCAAATGCCATCCGGTTGTTTCCTTAGGCTGTATTATTATTATTACTTGTTTATTTAGCAGACGCCTTCATCCAAGGCAACTTACAGACACTAGGGTGTGTGAACTATGCATGAGCTGCAGAGTCATTTACAACTATGTCTCACCCAAAAGACAGAGCACAAGGAGGTTAAGTGACTTGCTCAGGGTCACACAATGAGTTAGTGGCTAAGGTGGGATGTGAACTGGGGACCTCCTGGTTACAAGCCCTTTTCTTTAACCACTGGACCACACAGAATGCAATGAGTTGTTTGGCATTTATATGAAGAGACACTGTTTTAATGACTGCCATTGAATCACTGGATTCTGGAATTAGTTTTTAAATGGCAGGGCCTGCTTTCGGGCAGTAAAGTCGGCTCCTACAGAATGTCATTGAAAAACAAATGGGGAAAAATTACTGGCAGTTTAACTGCTGGTGTTTGGCTTGAAATGAATCATATTATTCCATATAATGACATTACAGAGTGCCCTTTAAACCAGGGTTGAGCTCTGTTCCACATACAGGCTGGTATTATTGGTTATGTTTGGCCTGAGCTACTGTATTTGTGCTTGTTTTAAATTGGCTGCAGCTAGAGAACCATTACTAACCATTGCATGTTGCTGCTGCTGGTTCTCTTTGAGTGCTGCATTCTGAACATCATTTGAACCATGTACAGTATAACGATTCATAATAATAATAACTTCTGTTGAACACAGTATTTTTTTGTGTTTAGGGTAACATGATTTTGGTAACTCTGTATTTTGCTTTTTTTTATCTGCATGTATTGAAGTTAATAGACACTAGATATAAAATAGGGGTGTTTTATGTGTCAATGCAATTTTGTGCTTATATTATATATGTATGTTGAGTAAACAGTATTTATGAAGTCAAATATTTCAGTTTTGTAATAATACTGATATATTCTCATTTTAATATGGTTTAATTTCCTATTGCATATATATTGCACGTTATATTACTGAACTTCAATAAAAGGGTAATTTGCATATCAATTAATTGCTTACCTGTATTTATGCGATGCAAAATAAAGCGCTACTATGATTTTTTTCTCCCCCAATGTCAACGATGAACTGAAATCTAATTTACTTGTGTCCGAGGGTTATTAGACTTGTGATTTGTTTTCTTTATGAAATTTGCAAATTTTCAACAAGTGACTTAGATTGTTCTTCATTGTTTTCTGCAGGGTCTAAATATAAAGAAACCTTATAGCGCTTCCATTGGGAAGACTGACAGCAGATTGTAAATACATTGTTTGTTTCTTATCTGTTTCCACAGTTCTGCACTTGAATCTTTTTCTATAATTCACAAGAAGTGCAGTTGTTCAAAGCGTCTCATAGTGTGGGCCAGATTCCATTATCACACTCACAGCAAAAGAGTACTCAACACCAGAAGACAGTCACAGACCATATTTTTATATAGAGCTATGCATTGCCAGGTGGGGGACCAAATACCCAGTGGATGGCAACTTTTGTGACCTCTTTAATGAACCTCCAATACCTGTTTTTGCAGATGGTAAGGTTAGGACTGTGTGGTGACCTTGTAAGGTCCAATCCAGTTGGAATCCAAGTTGATAAAACTCCCTGTTCTGGGATTAATGGAACATACTGTTAGCCAGGGGTTCTCAAACTCATCTTGTGTCTGTTGGTTTTTATTCCAACCAAGCTCTCAATTACTTAACTAGACTCTTAATTGAACTAATAATTTGCTTAATTAGACATTTTACTTGTGTTCAGCTCTTAAACAGTTGCAGTTCAAGTTACTTATCAAATGTTATAGATAACTTGAAATATGCAACTGTTCAAGAACTGAAAACAACTAAAAGGTCTAATTAAGCAAATTATCAGTTCAATTAAGGGTCTAATTAAGCAATTGAAAGCTTGGTTGGAACAACCAGCAGCCACAGAGGTCCCCAGGACTGTGTTTTAGAACCGCGTTGTAAGCCATGCCACTATAAATTAGACAAGTGCCAATGCATGTAGGACAACACTGAAATGCTATTATAAACCTATAGTAAATCCTATATCGAACATTTTCCACAATGTTGTTAGAGGCACCCTCCCCATTCATTGGAAAGACAGAGATAGACATTAGCTTACATCATATGTGCAGCAATGTGAAAAGGAGGAGGAAAGGGGAAGGTTGAAATAAATCTGCTGCTGCACCTGGCTGACTGGTTGCTCACATTTTCCGTTACCTCTGTCCTTGACACTGGAGTGCTTGAGCAGCCTTGCCTCCCTCTCTGTCAAGCTGCTGCTCGACGTGACTGACATTTTCCATTACATAAACTGTTACAAGCATGCATTTCTTCTCCGTGCGAGGCTGATGTGTCCCATTATGGATTGCCACCTCTCCGTTGTGCTGCTGGAGCGTCACCTGACTCCCTGCTCTGCAGCGCCAAGTAACCCACCCGTCCATAGGTATAACTAGCTGTCAATTGAAGCCATTAGTCTCTGAGGATATTTTTCAGCAGCACCAAGATTGATACTAGCTGGGTGCTTTGAATGAAGGTTGCCCGATATAGAACTGCAGCATAGAACTACTCTGTCACAATCTTAAGATGCAAAAACAAGACAAACAAATTGTTGATGTGAGATTATTCATGGACTTACCTGTGCAAAACCTTGTTTAAAGCCCAGAAGAAGGTCTCACCTGAATGAATTTGGTAAAGCCCTGGTTAGTCTTTTTGGTCAGTTTTTTTTGCAGCCCCTACATATTGGACATCCACTATCCACTATATATATATATATATATATATATATATATATATATATATATATATATATAATATCAAAAATCTCCTACATACCTACCCAATTGCAAACCTTTGATCAGGGTTACAGCAAATTGGCATTTTGTTAAGGATGAACAGAGTTACACACAGCAGATTGCATTCTCTTGTAAACTGATCCTTTTAAACTGGTTTTCAGTGTAATAGAATAGATGCTACAATGGTAATATAAGAATTTTTTTCTTTAAGTTAAAATGTCTGGTTTCTTAAAGGGTAAGTAAGAGAGTTCCAGAAAATATTGCATTACACGACCCCACATGTTGCTACAGCTGTTTAAATAACGATACCTGTAATTTTTCTTTTCATTGTTAACATCTGACAACTTTTACACTTATAACCTTAAAGTCTGTTTAAAAGCTCTTTTCAAAATGGCGCTCTAGTGCACTGATAATGTAAGGATTATTGTATTATCCATGATGTGGTACGGAACAGAAAAGCCAGAGCACTTGTTGTTATTTTTTTTTTCCTGCAGTGATTTAGAGGACAGGTCTGAAACCCGGTGCACTGGAGCAGACATTTTGAAAAGAGCTTTGAAACAGGCTTTAACACCAGAACTGCCACGTGTCTGAAAGTTATATGGTTGTCTGTTTATGACTTTTCCTAAATACATGTATTAAATACCCTGATGGCGTTTGATAAGGAAGTTATAATCCGCCCACCTAGAACTGCCAAAGCAGTAATTTTGACTGCCATTTACAATACATGTTTTTATTTTGAATATAACCTACAATATTCTATTTTTTTTTATATACAAGCCTGTTATCTCTACTGGACCTGGCAGCCATCAATTCCTTCGTTTTGTACAAGTAATGCACCAGGGAAAATATCAGTAGGAGAGATTTCATCTTGAAGCTAGCCACAGCTTTGGCAGAAACATTTCTTTCAGAAAACCGCAAAACAGCAGCTGCTGCATCTCAACCTGGATTCAGTGCTGCACTGTGTGACACACACAAGAGAAAACATGTTACTTTTGTTTTAAATTAAAAATAAGTATAACCACGATGGTTCAAGTGTTAAGGTACAGTCCTCCACAGTTAACTCTTCCAATAGGTTTCTAAGAATGCAGCGTTTGCATTCTATTGAGTCAAAACACAAAACAGCCAGTGCAAGGCCAGTTCAATTTAAAGCAATCAATCCCCTTGATTTCCGGCATATTTTTAAATGCCAGAGATTCTGTTCTTGCAGGAAGGATAATTACTTTGTTTAATTGGAAATTTTAGCCCTCTCCAATTCTCAGCTATTGGCGCACCACCCTTCATTATAATTTGATAAAATTTGGCTTGATTGATTTCTTTTGCTTTGTAGCGATGCCTTTTGTCAGCCCTTTTAGATCAGTTTTATTCTTTAGCTCTTTATTTGTTACATCCCGGCAAGCTTCCTCTGTGTGATAAAGACAAGTCATGTGTCACTATTACACATCACTAGTCTCTAGTTTTTCAAGTGGTTGTGTAAACCCATTCCTTGTGAGTCCATTTCCTTATTTTGTATGATGTTTTCATGGTTTCTACATGCTGTTGTGCCACTGTGGAATTATTATATTTGTTCTAAATATTCTTAAACCTTTATTTTACTAGGTAAGCACATTGAGATTAAAATTTATTTTACAAGTGCGACCTGGCCAAGAAAGGCAGCAGCAACACAATAAAACACGGTACAAATATCTTTCAGCTTATCCCGGAAAATCCTAACTGCCAGTCATTAAAGAGACCTTTAAACTGAGAGAGAGAGAGAGAGAGAGAGAGAGAGAGAGAGAGAGAGAGAGCGAGAGAGACTTTAAGGGTCCTTTATTGAAAACATTTTGAAAAAACAAATAAAATAATTAACAATTTACAATACACCCTTTTAAAAAAAAAAGATAAACAAGGCATCAATGTAGACCTAAGCTCAAAAAATGCCATAGCAGTTACTTACATTAAGGAAAAAGAACTGTCAACAGATTCTGTTTATTTATCATATATTTCTTTGTAAACTGGTTTATCAAAGGATTTGCTATTTGTTAGTAATTGAAACTGGATCCCCATTGCTAAGTATAGATTTACCAACTTTGCTAAACTTTTAAAAGATATAGAACAGAATTACCATGCTCACAGTAACCCTCCTGGACTGTATGTTCACAGTGCCTTCTTTCTTCCATTTTTCTCACTTGACTTGATGGTCAGTTCAGTGTTTTTATAGACCCTAATTTGATCCAGACTTTGTAACCTTTATTCTTAAATGAGATAAATTGAGCTCCTCCGTTGAAACAAGCGCTGTCTTAACCCAGTGCACAAATCATCCTGATTACCTCATTAATCTGCGCTCCTTGGTGGCTGCCATCTAATTAATAACATCCCTCTCTGCTGTGTTCTTCAGAAGGTCACAGCCTTTCAAAAAATAAAATATGCTTCACAGCCCAGTGCAATAATAATCTTTCATTTTCATATATTAGTAATTGGTCAGTAAAGCAACTGGTTTTACAGTGTGTTCGAGATTACCAGCTGTGTCATTTGTAGCAGTCGAAAAGGGTCCTTTAATTTGCATGAGGAAGGTGGAGAACATCTGAAGCCCCCAAAAACATTGGTTGGATCTTCTTCAGTTCATTAAGCCATTCCAAATCATTTAGCTTCAACCAATGACCCTGTGTGCATTTAAATGGCTGTTGGAATTTTCTTTATAAATCAAACGCAGTACATTTTTTGTGATCTAATATGTGCAAAAGTGAAAGCATGACTCATTCCAGGTTCCAACCCACCCACAACAAATTAAAATATCAAAACAGGGACCAAAGCTTCTACTTCCTTTCAACAGCTTGACCATACAAGGGATATTTAGAGATGTGTTTATTTGAAACAGCTGTTTTATTTTTTTTTAAAAGTATGTATATATTATGATCCAGTATTCAAAACAGCTGCTATCCCATTCCCAAAACAGTCAGATCTGGCCTCTAGCCTTCCAATATCGAGGGTGTAAGCACTGGTACTCCAGTAACGTGTTTAACCACTGTACCATCTGCAAACTCAGATTGCTTTGTTGCGCTAAGCTTATTTGACTTGCTGGGGGCAGTGTGTAGGTCACTTACAATCTAGCTCTGGGAAACATTCACTGGCTGTGAACTCATTGGCAGAAGCTGCAAGCTAACTTTTGTGGAGTATAGTGTGTAATTTCATTTTGATTTATATTATTTGGTTATGCTGGGTATCCCTGTCAGCTACGCAACGCTAGAATGATTTTAACTCGATTTAACAACACAGCTGGGCTACAGCAAAGTACTGTTGGACATACCAAAAAAGAAGTGTAGGACTTCTGGTTTTTTTTACTGTAGTGTCCCATACTCATACATTGTATATATTTAGAAAGGTATTTACCTACTACATTACTTTTAATGTAATACAAGGCTGTAGGCTTAATGTACTGTTGCTTGTGACTGGTTGACTTCATCAGTTTTACACAGAATAGAGCACATACCCTTGATATTTACTCAGAAAATGGGAAAATAAATTAAATAAATAATGTGCACCATCTGTTTTTATTTAATACAAACAAAAATTAAAGGTCTTGACATCAACTAAGTTAAAGTAGAAACCCAGCTGTGGAACAAAGTAACAGTCAATACAATTAATTTCCAGAGGCCATTGTAATAGCCAGCTCATTTATAACATCCATCTGTAAAAATAAGGAAATGGAACTGCTAGTTTATTAGCTGGGATTAATAACGTGTGGAGTTTTAGAAACGCCGTAAATGGCAAGACAGAAGGTTGCATTCTATTCAGCTGGCTCTACGGTTTTTACAGTTCTTTATAATGGATTGACGACAGTGACACAGTGTTTATTGATATTTATTAGGAGTTTTCATTTGTCTGAATTTTCTGCTTCTGAATCATATTAGATCAAGATTCTGGCAAAATACAATTGAACTGGATCAGTGGTGACAGGCTCCTAGTTATGATTTTAATTCATCTTGCTCAATCAGAACTATAACACTGTTTAAATTCTGGATAAGTTCACCCCTGAGGCAAACTGTCAACTCATCTGCTCCGTAGCAGAATCAATTGATAAGGATCACATTATGAAATCTGCAATTAATACAGTCGGTTTCTCTTTCAGTTTAAATTGAAGAAATACTTCATGCAATGTACTTTTCTAGCATATTTAATTTCTTCCCACCTGTTTACTATTCTATTGTGTGTGTTTTGTACAATTCTGTATCATGGTTTCTGTTACATCATGATTTATCATGTTTACTACTACTGCCTTTTTCAACTGTGAGGGCAGCTGCTATGAAAAAAAACTCCTAAAGGACTCTTAAAAGCAGTATTTGACCAAATGACCACTAGGGGTGTTCAACTAGATATACTGCTTCCTCTGCAACTCCAGAAAGCAGCAGAAACCTTTATTTCTTGTCTATATTCCAAAGGTATTTAACGATAGATAAGGAGGACCAATGATAATACATAATAAATAATAAATAATAAATAATGATAAAGAACAGTAGGGCTTGGCACATGTCCTGTGACTCTTCCAATCCATCCCAGTCCAGGACTTTGTTCAAGCTTTATTGCAGCAGCTAGGTGTTCAGCTAAGTACTGTAGCTAAGACCCTGGTTGGAACACGGCCCTGGTTTGGAATGAATTGAAAGAGCCACTAGTGAGTATCACAGCTCTATGGTACTGTAAACAGACAAACTACACAGAACATTATTTCCATATCTTTTTGCTGGACATGTTAGTCTCTTAGCAGGAAAAACTGGTTCATTTACAATGATTTATATTAAGTATGTAGCATCTGTGCCTTGGTGTGTACATGAAGTGGTGGATCGAGTTGCTGGTTGGGGGACGAATCTGACTCCCCACTAATGTGCTGTTAAAAAGTTTAATTGGGTAAATGAAAAAAGATTAAGGAAAACCTCAACCCTAATTGATGTATAATGTATTTGCAGTCCCTTGCTGTTCCCAGGGATTCTTAAAGCTGCAAATTCTGATAATCATGGTTGCCTGTTATTTACATTCTTTCATAGTTTAGCCTTTTGTGCCGCCTTTTTTTTAATATAGTAGTCGGCAATTAGTTTTTTGTTGTTTTCTCCCCAATTTAGTAATGTCCAATTATTTTGTTTAGCTCAGCTTACCGTTACCACCCCTGCGCTGACATCGTGAGGGGCGAAGACAAACACATGCTGTCCTCCGAAGAGTGCGCCATTAGCCGCCTGCTTTTTTACACTGCAGACTCGCCATGCAACCACCCAGAGCTACAGCGTCGGAGGACAACGCAGCTCTGGGCAGCTTACAGGCAAGCCCGCAGGCGCCCGGCCAGACCACAGGGGTCGCTGGTGCGCGGTGAGCAGAGGACACCCTGGCCGACCTAACCCTCCCTCCCCCCTGGGCCGCGCTCGGCCAATTGTGCGCTGGTCCCCTGGGAGCAGCCTTTTGTGCCTTCTGCTTCATCAGTAACTGATGCAAGGAGGCACTGCACCTTTGGGGAATCAGTGTGAAATCCCCCCATGTTAAAGTGATTTTTGACAGTACTTGACTGTTGCTTTCATTGTATAAAAAGAAATGTTTGTCCTGTACATATCCTTCAAGGCTTCCTGTGCTCCATTATTATAAGGGGTAAATGGAAGAGTAGAGAACTGCTGTAATAGGCAGACATTGCTAGAAAGTGGGACAGCAGATGTATGCAAGGCTTTACATGTCATTAGAACCCCATGGCAGGAGTGGCTCAGCTTTGTTTTGTAAGGTACATCATTCTCTTCTACAGTCATCGTCTGCTGTCAATAGTGCTACAATTAAACAATTGTTGATCGTCATAGCTTTGAATTTGAGAGCCTCAACTAAACATTCATTGATTGGCCTAATCGCCCTGGTGCCCTGCTAGGAGTCTCATACCTCAGTTATATTACTAGTACCTGCATGTTTTCAGATCCAGTATTTGAAAGCTTTCGTGTAGCGTCTGATTTAGATTTAATTTATATACAAAAATCAATTTGCTCTACCAATGGTACATACCACCTTTTGCTGTAACCATTTGCTATAATGATGCTGTAATATTTTCAATATATAGTGTCACTGTGTGTTGTTTTGGTAATGACGAAACTAAAAAAGGGCCAGTATATTCCAGTGATATATTTATTTTTGTATACAGTAGCTGCAGGTTCATTTTGAATTAGCTACGTATGGGTAATTACTGTTTTTTGATTTTGAGGATGCTGAACACATGAATGTTCATATAATAGATATTGTTGGAAATTGGGCATACAATAGAAAGACACAGCTGGAACCTATTTACATTGAAATATATGAAATACAATCAAAAAATCAATACATCTGAAAAGAAATGTAAAACCATTTTTTTCCATGAGATGTACAAAACACCCACTTTTGGTGCATGCAATTACATGCATCTCAAAAGTTTGCACGGTTACACTAATTTGTCTTTTTCTTCTTATGTCTTCTATATAACTTTGTATGTGTTTTTCATCATCACCTTTTCAAAAAGACACATTTTAACCTTTTCCCGATAGAGAATAATAGAAAATAATGGATTTTGTGTGGATCAGAATAAATGATAAGTTAATAACTTTAAAATGTTTTATTTAAATGGACGATGGAGTTGTATGGCAGAAATACATCTATAGCTCTAAATGAATATTTCTATGCCGTTTTTACTAATGGACAATCCTCTTCACCACTTATAGTAATAATAAGCAGGGATTCTAGGAATCCGTTTGCTGCAGAATAACACAGATTTTCTATGATGTCGGAGAATTTTTAAAACATGCAAGGCTTTTTTTTTTTTGTTTGATAACCAAATCAATACACTTATCATATATAATCCTCAACACAGGCAATTTTGCTTTACATTTATGTAAACATACTTGTTAAATAAAACTGCTTCTGGTGTACAGAGGTCAAGAGTGAGGCACACCGTCACATTCATGTTGAAACGTAGCTGCAGTTTACTTCAGTATCCAGTGTGTTGTTACCACTGAACAAGCTGTTCAAAGATGATTAAAATGATAAAAATCACCCCTAAAGATCAATGAGTTTGGCAATAGCAATCTAGATGACAAAGACTAACATGAATACTATTTTTTGGTTGTAATTATTGCTACTCGTTTTGTTTTAGTTATTTTTTTTTAGTGTGGAAAACTTGGATCCCTGATAATAAGTAATTTTTGTAATACTTTTTCTTGTCAATTTGGGTCCCGGTTGGTGTTAGGTTGGTTTTCATTTTGTTGAGTGATGGGTTCATTGGATACCCCATAGGGATGCACTAATCTGCAACACTTTAGAGTTGAAAACACACTCAAGCTTTATTAATGTGTAATGTATGTAATTAAATATTAATTAAGTCTAATTGTGGGACAGCAGGCACCAGTAATGTGGGGAAGTTTGTGACAGTTCTATACCAGTTGATGGTTTTGTGCAATAGAGCATGTGGATTCTAGAATGCCTGTCTGTATTCGTTTCTTTCTAATTGGTAGTATGTATTCTATATATTGTTGAGGAGAAATCATTTCCATTCTGGCTGAACTCATTTCCCCCAGCCTCCATCAATTTCTATCAGTCTCATATAAAATATTAAAATCACTTGTCAGTGTGATTCAGATGATAGACAGGCTTTTATAATGCTGAGGTCCTGACTGATCCAGTGAAGTGGGAAGATTTAACAATTGCTATCTACATTATATTCATATCAGCGTGACTCATTCTACCAATTCCAATCTAATTTCCTAGATTCATCTATCTCTATTTAAGAATTGTAGACCCCTGTTTCCTTTTTTTATTTCATTTTCTCATTAGTAAGATGTCCGAGTTATTGGAAGAGGCGTGCAAATTTCCATGACGAAATTATTGTCTGGACAAATGGTGCTGGGGAATATCAGAATATTCAAGAAAAAATTGATTAAAATGACCATGTTCATCTTCTGCAAGAACTGTCATCGAGGCAATGTGTACACATTAACAGGATAGAGCACATTCTACTAAATGGAAAAGTGTTTCTCTTATTCGTTTGGCAGTGTATAGGGAATTTATATTTGAGGTATTTCTCTTATGTAATAAAATTGTATTTTGTTCAGTTTTGTTCAGTAATTTTAACAAAAGGTCTAAGTGTGGTTAATGGGCTATAAATATTTCACATTTATAACATTTTGTACCACTGCTACTGTGAAACATGCTGCTTATTTCTAAATAAACACTACAAAAAACAGTGCTTGTTTCTAATAGTGTAATCGTTCTATTATTGTCCTGTAATTAAATTATGGCATGTAACCAATATTTAACTTTTATAAGTTAAAACATGATATACAGTATATATTTCTACCCAAAAAAATCAAAAAAACAAATAACAAACTAAAAACCTTGGTATTGTATACATTTATGTGAATGGAAATGTAAACTGTATGAAAATTACTGTTTGTACTTCACATGAAAAATATTTTCAATGTTAAATTACGGATATATACTGTAAAAAATGCATTCAGTAACGCCCAGGGTGCTAAGTTTAATAGCACAGAAATCATACACATAGCATTTCCTTCCCCTGTGTGATACCTCTAGGTCTCGTAAAAGTAATATTCTTCTGTGCTTGAGTGCTAACAGCATTCATAACAAGCTAAATGAGCACAGAACCTAATAGACTGGAGTAATAGTCTGCTCCTGTGATGTTCCATAATGGAGAACTACCTCCAGTCAGGGCGGCTCTCTGGGCTTTGTTTTCCCACACAGATTCCTGCAGACAAAGAGGTCAACATTGACTCAAGCCATTTATTGTTAGGCAGAGGATGTAAAGGGAATCTGCACATTTCATTTCTTTAATATCCTGCATGATTCTCAATTGTTGTTTCTGCTTAGATTATAGATTAGCCACGTGTGAGGTCAAAGAGGTCAGGCTAAGGAGACATTTTTTTAAAATATATTTTCAGTTGGGCCATGGCATATTATATTTATACAATGCTTCTACTGAGTTGCTTTATGTGATTATTTGTTAATTTGTTTATTTTTTTCAGTTTAAATTGTGAATATGTTGTGTCATTCTGCAGTTTACAGTGATCTATTGGTACATCATTTCAAATCTATATGGGTTGAAATTGTTAAATATCTTATTATTATTTGTTTATTTAGCAGACGCCTTTATCCAAGGCGACTTACAGAGACTAGGGTGTGTGAACTATACATCAGCTGCAGAGTCACTTACAATTACGTCTCACCCGAAAGACGAAGCACAAGAAGGTTAAGTGACTTGCTCAGGGTCACACAATGAGTCAGTGGCTGAGGTGGGATTTGAACCAGGGATCTCCTGGTTACAAGCCCTTTTCTTTAACCACTGGACCACACAACCTCCTTAATTAATCTTAATACTCTATTAATCAAAACTGTAAACCGATAGATTATTTTGTCAAATTTGATAATAGCTTCATGCAGCACTGGTTATGAACATCATTTTTTTTCTTGCCCCTGTGGCTCATTGGCCTTTTAAACAATTCAAAGCCTATCAGCTATTCAACATTGCCCTGTGGCCATATGCTGACAAGAAATTGACCAATATAATTGAGCTGGTCCCTGTGTGAGAGAACTTGGCTGCAGCTCTCATGAGTGACAGAGATGATCCAATATGTTGCAGACTGTCCTACTTTGATGGATCCACTGTCAACACAGACAGTCTTTCAGCAGATCAGGTGTGGGGATTCTTTCATGGAAAAACCTAGTGAAGCTCCTCAGAGCTAATTTAAAAGTCATGTATTCAATATATTCCTTCAGGTCAGCATCCTCTTCATGCAGGTCTAATTGCCTTAGACCTTTTGTTGGCAGGCAGTGCTCCATGGTTGGAAAAAAACAAACAAGAAATCCTAGTAAATTATTTAAGCATTAATAAAAGCAGAAAATAGACAAAACAGCTCATTACTTTTACTTGCTAATGCAGGTAGACCACTGTAGAGATAAAAAAAAAAAACATCAGCTATATATTCAAGTGGGAAAGTCAGAATTCATTTGTGCAGGAAGGAAGGAACAAAAGGAAACACATCCCAAGTCTCTGCAGTCATAGCACAAGAGGTACTCAGAACTATATTGGTTATTTCTTTTCAACCAGGGACTTGGATTTGACATTTGGCCTTTCTATAGCTAGAAGAATGTGGAATTGTAATTTATCTTAAGAGATAAGGAGATGCTGTATTATTATGTGGCTTGGAGAATTAGTGGCTTGGAGAATTCGAATTAACCAATGCTGAACTCTTTTCTGCAGCAACGGAAGCTATAATGCATCATGGTCATTAGCGGGGGGGAAAGTAGCAGGATGCTTCATTACCAAGCCTGCACCTTGGTGATGGACATTATCTAAACTGGTCAATTAATTATTTACATTGGAAGTGAAAACACATACTATGGTATGTTAGGAATACTAACAACTTGTTGTGCAAATTATTTCTACGTCCAAGCCACCCTGGCTACATATATTCAATATAAAGTAGCTTCAAATGGCATTTTAAAATGTTTCCCCTTAAA
Organism: Acipenser oxyrinchus oxyrinchus; assembly: GCA_030684275.1. Taxonomy (NCBI): domain Eukaryota; kingdom Metazoa; phylum Chordata; class Actinopteri; order Acipenseriformes; family Acipenseridae; genus Acipenser; species Acipenser oxyrinchus. The sequence continues at coordinate 9,148,067 of CM060268.1, forward strand.
ATGGTTCTGAGTAAAGAGCCGGGTTCATTTGCATCCATGGGTTTATAGCTTTGAACCTCATCTCATCTCACTGACAGGGGACAGAATCCGGAACAGCAGTGTATCACACAGCACTGCCCGTTACATTACCATGGCACACTGCGGGGCAAGTTGGTTTATATTTACTGTGGTGTTAAAAAGGTTCAAGTGGTTGGTAATTTGTCTTGCAAACAATGGCGATGACAGCTTGTTCAGTCTCAAGTTAGCTTTGCATACATTTTTTTTTTGCAGTTCGAGTGCCAAAAATAATAAATCATTGTAAGGGTTGAAAACGGGAAGTCTGGTATCAGAAACTGTCCTTCGGCCAGAGTCAAAAGCAAGGATACCTGTTTAAAAAAAAAAAAAAATCTATTTATTAATAATAATAATAATAATAATAATAATAATAATAATAATAATAATAATAATAATAGTCTTATGGTTATATGTATGGTTAGAATAATTGATTATAACACACTATAGTTATTTGTTGTAAAACCTTGATCCATTTAGACTTAGCATTCATTATATCAATTTAACTACACATTAATCAGCTGGAGGGAACATACATGCTTGGCTCACAGAGTGAAGAGAGTTAAAGTTGAAACTACCAATGAAACTACTGATGTAAACTAACTGGACAGGTCTTGCGTTGGATGAAGCTGAGTGCATGAATTTAGAGAGCAGGCAGAGTTAAATCCTGTCGAAGTTACACAACAGAACAGGGCTGTGTGGGAGATTTTGTTATGCACATGAAAGATTCCATACACGTGTGTGAAAATCAATATTTCAACCTGCATTTAGCGGAAGTGAAAATATTTTATAAAATAACATACTTTGTAAATTTGAGGTTTAGCATCTCTTGCATCTGTAAAAATGGATCATAAAATAAATATAATTTAAAAGCAAAGTCATTCACCTCAAAATATAAAGGCAGTCTCGATGTAATTCAGTTTTCAAGTAAAGTACATAATTTAAAAGGTAGAAAAGCTCTTAAGAATGACAGCAGAGCTAGGAACTGGCCCATAAAACTTCCTTGGTCTCTTAGAATTGGCTGAGATGTAAAGCAGCTTTCACCAAGGGGGCTGTCTGTGATTCAGTTCTAGCCAATGAGATAAGAGATGCTTTTGCCAGCTGCACAAAGGAGCAACCCACAGATTTTAAAAGCTTTCATTTGGAACTCCCAATATAATTCATTATTAATCTTCAAAACCAAATGTATAAGAACTATTTTCCAATTCCAGAATTATCCATTAAACACTCACGAGGGTTTTTTTTTTGTTAAAACACTAAAATAAACTGACCTTTGTCATTGAATTTATGAAGTTTATTTTATTATTTCTCAATTTCAGAATTATACTGGTCCTCAAAGAGGGTTTTTATTATATTTGTTTCCTTTCCCTTTTACTTTTATTTAACTGTATTGTAGATCCAAACAAAAAACAATAACAAACTTGTAAATGTCACACGCATTTCTAGCGCTCGCTGTTGTAATAATGAAAAATGTTTTATAACAACCTTAACCATCCCCAGATACTGTAGTTGTTCACCTGCTTTGACCCCAGTCTGTTCTAAACCTGCCTTGCACCAGCATTAATCCTGACCCATTCCCCAACTCTATACTGGTGATCATCCCTAAGCCAACCCATGTGTGCTCCACTCATGCACGACAACCAAAGCAATCTACGGAGCTTCTCTATTCCCGATTACAGTGAAACAAATGCAGCTCTGTGAACAACCTCTACAGTCTATTGCTTTACTTTTTAATGCTTTAGTGCGTTTTGGATACTAGACAAACAGAATGCCATTAAGAAGAGAAAGGCCAGATATTCTAAAGCTTAACATTAATTATTTTGTCATTAAAAGTCATTAGAGCATAGCTTTTATTGATTCAGTACATTAAAAATATGATATCAATTGATTTTGGGAGTGCTGGACAACAATGAGAGGTATTTTATAAGTCTTTATTGGTGGCTATTTTTTTCTTTCCGGAAACATCTGTCAACCTACATCTTCTGGAGGCTTAGACGGGCCCCAAACAACTGGCCTACTTACACTGTAGTTTCACTTTTCTTGCTGCTAATTGGTTTGGTGTTTGCTGACAGGTAGAACCCACCTAAAATAATTCTCTGACGAATACTTTCCTGATCTTGAACCCCCCCTGTGTTCTCACTTGAGTTGAAGAACACTTGCTCCTCACAGTTTATAGCTCATGTTGAAAGCTATGGGTGTATAAAACATTAACCTTAGATGAAGCTGGCACACGCTGAGTGAGAATGGAGCATGTGAGACACGAACCACAAGATAGTACTGTGTAGACAACTTGTAGAAGGACCTTTGGGGTCAAATAAGTTTCTAGCAGATGGAAAGAACCAACACCAAAAAATTAAAAAAAAACTATGTTATCCCTGCATTCATTAGCATCAAATCATTCAGTTCTGTTCACCTCGTTACAAAAAGGATATTGCTGCTCTAGAAAAAATCCCAGGTTTAAAAGGCATGTCGTATGCAGACAGGCTAAAAGAATTTAATCTATTCAGTCTTGAACAAAGAAGACTACGCGGTGATCTGATTCAAGCATTCAAAATTCTAAAAGGTATTGACAATGTCGACCCAGGGGACTTTTTCGACCTGAAAAAAGAAACAAGGTCCAGGGGTCACAAATGGAGATTAGATAAAGGGGCATTCAGAACAGAAAATAGGAGGCACTTTTTTACACAGAGAATTGTGAGGGTCTGGAACCAACTCCCCAGTAATGTTGTTGAAGCTGACACCCTGGGATCTTTCAAGAAGCTGCTTGATGAGATTCTGGGATCAATAAGCTACTAACAACCAAATGAGCAAAATGGGCCGAATGGCCTCCTCTCGTTTGTAAACTTTCTTATGTTCTTAATGAACAAGACTGTAATTAAATGGTTGATTAAATGCTACATTGTGTGGTGTTTTTTTCATGCAACAAAAATACTTTACATAATTCATTATATTAGTTATTTAGCTGTATCAGCTGGTGTGCCTTGAATACGTGCCTTGTAATAAACTATATTTTTGTAATATTTAAATCCAGTTTAATAATATCGTGTTATGTGATTCTTCATTGTCCTTTCTCAATCAGCGGGTCTGCTTCTGAACAGTATGTAAAATACCAATTACAGAATGGTAAACAGGTAGGATAGTAAATGTCATACAAATCTAGAGTGTATAAACCATTCCTTTAAGACAGACACCATACTGACAGAAACATGGTTCCTCTGATTGTGTTTAACAGATGTTATTGAGCACTCTAGGAGAACATAAGATTACCACTTATTAGGTATTATCTCTGGTCCCCCCTTTCTTCTGTAGCCAATCTATTATTTCCAATGAAGCACCCTGGCTGCTGTTTCCTGGTATGTGTGTGTAGTTCAGACTAATTCTAACAGTCTAACACATTGTGACCTAAAGCTAGCAGGATACAGAAATCTTTGTAAAAAAAAGGAAAGATTATATGAAGTAATACGATTGATTTGATGCAGTGCGTTAAGATCATATTTTATTTTTCAAATGCCTATTAACCAATTTGTACACTAGACATTCATTTTTAATATAATTTTTTCTTCACATTATGTTCCACACATACTTCATAGTAGTATACTGTCGTCATGATGACAAAATAAGAAGGAGCTAAAATAGCCTCCTTCATATTGAACTTTAAATAGGTCATAGTTCAACAGCACCACCTTGTTATTACTGTCTTATGAATGCTTGTACAGGGATCTTTTGAAATTGATTCCCCATGCATTAATTCCTCTGTCACAAACTCTTACACTACATGGTTTTTCAAAGGCAGCACCATTTCTGCTCACCGGGGTGAAATCACATTATGGTGATTAATGAATGCAGCCATTAATATATGTGATTAGCTCTGGTATCTCTATCTGTCGTTCCTCCCTATTGCAATTGATTAGGAGGATCTTCACTTACCTACACAGCAGCACCCACTGGAATAGCAAGGCGGGATCTCTGTAGTTAGTATGCAGCGGCTCCACCTGGGACTCAAGTTCTGTGTCTTAGTGCCTCAACCTCCAGCCCTGCGGTAGCTGTGAGTGAGAATAGTGGCAAGGGAAACAGATTAATGATGTGAATGCAGTGAGTTTCCATCTGTTCAGTTTGCTGCTGAGGATATAATCTACTTGAGATTGGTAGGGAGTTGATATGGATGAAGTTCAATTTTATACCGGAAAGTTTTAACCGATTTTACAGTATTAGGTGATGAGATGGACCTTTTCAAAGGAAATGATAGCCTTGCATAGTTGGTAATATGAAAGCTTGTATGTGCTGTAAATAGCTGTTTACCTACAGAGGCTACTACAGGTACCCATGTGTAATTGCTGTGAATTGATGTTTAAGATGCCTGACTGCTGGTAAATAATATATTGCCATGTCAAAGGTCGGCAGTTTAAAGTGGTGTGGGTTGTAGCACAGATGATTTCATCATGTTTTGAGCAGGCAAGGCTGCAACCATGGGCACTCATGGGGAATACAAATCCCTCTCAACATACTGCCAACATTTGGAAATTAGTGCTGATGATGTGAATGCTAATGTGTTGAAGAATTCCAAGGTTTACTGTAGGGTCCTTGGACCCCATAACCCCATGATATAACCACTGAAGTGTGTGGGAACGTTACCTTGGGTGCCTCCACCTGTACACACGATTGGATATGATGGCATGACTCAGTATAATAAGCAACTTTTGATATTTAAACTGTATAAGCGTGACTTAATCCTCACTGTGTCAAAATTATCCCTGATCTGTTAAAAAACAGTCAAACAAACAAACCCCCTAGAGCAACGCACACAGTATCCAGTGTTTGATATGTGGTGATGGGAGAATTGCAAAAACATTTTAACATAGGCAGATCAGCCTATAGAGGTTGGAAGGAAATTCAACTACAGATAAAAGGGAAGAAAAGACGAGATTAACAAAAAAGGATAAGGATGGAAATAGGGGACTATAACAGCAAAAAAAAAAAAAGAATAAAATAATCTCCCTGAGTAACAGAGGAGGCGGTGCGGGCTTTCAAAGAGCGAGCAAAATCCTAATTGAAAACGCTTAAAGTGAAAAACAACAAGAAGACACGACAATGAAGCATCCAAGCATACAAATAAAGAGCCACCAAAGCAAAGAGAACAACCCAGTTGCTGAAGACCCATGTCTTAAAGAAATTAAGGAAAGTAATTAGCAGTACAATTAGAGAGCAAAGGAAAAGATTCAGTTTGAGTTGGCTGTCTGTGTTTATTTAATTTTTTTGTTGTTGCTGTTATTGTACAAAATGGCTGAATACTGTGACTGTTGTGATTTAGAGTGAAATAGATGCCAATGGAAGTCTATTCACTTCATACCATCAGGCTAAACTACTGCTAACATAGTAATTTTAGTATTCTAGTTTGTATATATTAAGAACTGTCTACCACTATGATCTCAGACCTGTTCTTCAGGTGTTGTTTGACATTGTAGTTCTGTGGAAGTATTGTTCTGCATTTTTCATTTAATTAAATTTATTTTAATAATACATAGCATTGTGTATAGAATAATAAGAGGCAGATACGTTTGATTCAATATTCAGAAGCTAGATGCTGTGCTGTTAAAGTGTTTTTTGGCTTTAAAAATGTACAATTATTGTGTCTTGTTAACTAGTAGTCGTATTATAAAGAGTGGTAGTGGGTTTTAAATTGTAAGGAGATTGGGCAGTTTGAAACCTTACACTCTTCTGTCCCATGTTTAATTACTGTAGGAAGGCAGTGCAATACAACATAGAGAAGTGCTAGTCAGTAATTGCTGACAGTGTGCCAGCTGGTAGCATGGCTTGCTTTTGTGAGTTGAGAGACCAAAACAAATCATTTGTACAGCCACTCACACTGGAACAGTAAGTCCTGGAGGCTTGAAATTATATTCTTTTGTAGAAGCCATTTCTATGCACTGAAGACCTCACTACTGTTGTTAAATGTTCTTACACATTTTGAAAGTCTATAAAATAATCAATAACTCCAACCTTATTCTAATACTGCAGTCTTTTAGTTCTCTGTGAATTGGCGGATACCCAGAGAAATGTTCAATTCCCCTCTGAATGTTATGCAGAGGCAGCCCAAAGTGTGGGATAGAAAGAGGGAGTTGTTTAATGCTGTTAGGTGACAGTATTTTTTCATTTAGACTTAATTCTTTGTTAAATATTTTTTTTGGCACAGTAATATAAAATCAGGACTAATAGAGCTTGATTTGTTTAGTACACCTCAATGTATTGCACAAACTAGCTGGTCTTTAATTGACCTTTAAATGGGAAACAGGTAAGAAAGAGGCTCTTGACTGGGTATCCAATGCGTTCCACTAATTAGGTTCATTATGCCTGACTGCCTGCAGATTTTAATCTAAGAGCTGGAACTGTGAGGAGGCCAGCATTTGGTTAAAGATGTGGAAAATCCATAAGGAACATCATATTAAACAATTATTACCAAATTAAATTAAAGCGTGTGCATCCATCTGTGAAAAAAACAAGACTGGAGACCCACACATACCCACTCCCCTCCAACTACTGGGCATAACCTAATCTTATAGCCAGAACCTCTTCCAATCATACTGTATCCCCCCCCCCAAAGGAAAACACCATATGCTATCCCCATTGGAGAGCATTGCTACCCTATTGTGGACAGGGAACCCATACTGTACTGTAGTTGACTTAAACTCCTGGGGTCCACCACGATCCTTCAATAAACACCCCAGACTCTATATTGAAGCAAGCGCAAAGGCACATTTTCTGAGAGGAATAAACATTCTAAGATTAGAACTGTATATTTCAAGAAACTACTGGAAGGAAGGAATAGCTCCAGAAGTCTTGAATTCTGGGACGTTTTTACACATTAGATGTCTTCGAATGAAATGGCTTTGACTCCAAGATTGAGGGTCCAGCGCTTATTAATTGTCTGAGTGTGGCTGGCTGGCCTGCTGTAGCGGTCAGATTAAAATGAACTGACTGGTCACTCTGTATCAGCTGCAAAAGAGCAACATAAGAAGGCAGTCTTGTGACCTTCCTCTGTTCTATCACCCGATTTATTTCTTTTAAATTTATTTTTGTAAAGGACGTTTTTATTTGCAATTCTAACAAACTGTGCTGTGGTACAAATTGATTTCACTCTTGTCCAGTTTGCTGCTTTAACAAATTCCATCGCTTTTTGTAATGTGCTATATTATGGCATTGGCATTGCAGGGCAATTACTGTGAAAGAGTAATATGACATGCTCAAATGTTTAGCACTGGCTGGCGGATTAGAATGGGGTTTGGAAATTGCACAATTATAGAAAAGTGTTTGGCAAAGCGCTTATCGCGGTTTATCCTTTAGCACTGGCTGTTACACTCACAAGCGGGCAAAAAAAATGATAACTGACTGGAGAAAAAAAAAACACCGTCTCAAGGAGACTTGAGCTGATGTCAAAATTTAAAAAACTAGAACATGTATCCTTCCTGGTCCCACAAGCAGCCTGTTTCCTGACGGTCAAAGGACCTGAGTCTATTAAAAATGCTTTTATTTTAATTAACCGGAAGACATTTAAAAAGATTCCAATGGACTGAGATATGATGAACTTTAAATAGTTGACATAGTCTTGGAAACCCACTGTTTGACATTTGACTGACTTTCAAAATGCACAAGTAAGGTGTTTGATGTACGGCACTGGAGACTGAAGTTCTTTATTTGTCCAGGAATATCATGGGCAATACATCTCATTAAACTGGTTCGATCTCCATGACCTTCCTTTCTTATTTTCTCTCAGTGCCTGCAGTTACAGCAGATTGTGGATTTTTGTGATGTGGTCCATGGGTGCTTGGCAGTGATATAACCATCTAAAGTCATTTCATTGACCTTGACTAGAATCGTGAAGTTTAAGAGGTTTTGAGGGATTTCATGTTTTAGTTGACGTCTTCATCTGTGTTTTTAATTTATTTAAACCTAAATCCTTCTCAACCTTTTCTCAATTCTTCTCTAACCTTTTCCAATGTGAAAAATGTGTCAAAGAAAAGAGAGAAAAGCCATACGAGTTTTAGTCTTCTTTGTTGACTGGGTGATAAGTGAGGCAGTTGTACAAACGGTGAATGAACCTTGTGGAAGTTGTTTTGGATAAACACTAATGCCACTTCACATTAGTGGATGCCAAGGAACTCTATTCTAGCTACCACTCAAGATGAAGTCCCATGAGTTTTCAGCGCACAGTTCTTCATTTGTAGAAAGCATGGGTTTACAGCATACAATGAAAGGGCACACATCTTCGAGAGAGCCCTCCTGTACCTTTGTGAGGTGCGCTAAAGTTAGTATGATGTGTAGAAAGGGCCAGTGTGGTGTTGCTGGCGTGCTGGAGGGAAAGGGAATTAAAAGGCTATTGATTTTGTTGCAGGACATTACAGGTTTTTAAATGCTTAACCAAAGTCAGTTCAATAAAGAGGGAATACAAAAAAAAATGGAAGCCCAGAATTGACCAATTAGACCAAGCAATTTCCCACAACATATGGTGTCCCTGATTATGTCTGACAGATCTACGTTGTGTGCTAATTTATTCTCCTCTCACCACACAGCAGAGAGAGAGAGAGAGAGAGAGAGAGAGAGAGAGAGAGAGAGAGAAGGGATCCCATTCTGAAAGGCCTGTTTTTCGTAGAGAAAGGGGAACAATGGCAGGTGGCTGCAGACTGCAGATATTTTTTAAAGCAGTTTGAGGTCTGACAGGGGTTGTTGTGTATGTAATGAGAATGTGATGAATTCCCTTTGTTTGTAGATATTGGCTGGTTTTCTTGGTTGCTTCTGCTCAGCGAAGGCTGTCTGTTTGATTCCTATCAAATAGACCCCAAGAACTTTCTTTTTTCTTGGTGAGTTGTGCATTGGGTATTATACTTTACACACAAACTGTCAAATGACAAAGCTGTCATTCATGTATTGTTTGTAAAAAGCAACGTGAAATCACAGTGAACTAGAAAACAATCTTTTTGTGGGCATTTTATTTGTATTTATTCATCTGAAAAACATCGTATAATAACAATAGCATATTGAGACAGTATGATAAACAAAATCAAATTGATATTAGTCTACACTTCGATGTTGATGCTGTAGAAGGAAACAAAGCCATACTGTGTGGGTTGGGGTCCAGGGTAAAAGATTTAGGAGGAGTCTGTATTACACTGACCACTGCTGGATAAATGAGGTAGTGCACAGGCTCTTTGGTTGTGTCGCCCTGGCGATCCCTGTGTTTGGTTTGGGAAACCCAGTGGAAACCTCAAGAACTTATTTAACTGCACTAACATCTGCAGCGTTTAACACAGAAAAAGTGACATTCTTCAAACTGTTTTAAAAAGCAGAAACCCTATACTGCACTCACAATATAAAAATGATCTATAGTACTAAAATAAATTAGGTAGAAACATATTAGTGTTACTGAAGATCTTACGATTGAGTGCTTTAAGTTATGGATTTCAATTCAAATAGTTACTGTGGAGAGGCAGAGTTTTTAAACCTAGTACCTCCATTATACTTTGATTAAAAATTCATTTGAAACTGGAAGATGAGTGAAGTGTATATCTGAAGGCCTTTAAGAACACATACGTTATGCAGTATATAGAAAACAGTAATTACTTTAAATGGGATGCAAAGATATATGTGGCTCATCAGGAAATGAGCCTTTTTAACTCCCTCATGACATCCTCACTTAGGAATCATACAGGCTTCCTGATTCATGATATTAATCTTCGTATTCCATTAAAACTCACACACTCATACATACACTGTAATAAACATCAATGTAGAACCAGTAAACAACACTGCATTATTTTGTATTAAGCTGTACTGGAAGTAAACCAAACAGTAAAAGCTAAATACATGATGTACTGTATTGTTTATACATTGTAGTACCTAGCCAGCTTCCCGCAAAGCTTTATCAACTTTGTTGTCACTGCAGATACAGCACAGGTCGAGGGAATACAGTATAACTGAACACAAATGATATGTTTCAGTCTGCAAAATATTCTCTATAAGAATCTTATCACTGCAGGGCATTGAATGATCAAATCAGCGCCTTAGTGTACAAGAAGGTGAAATACAAACAGTATTATAAAGGCATTGTAGCAACTACTGTATGTAGATTATTGCATCCTCTAAACTGTAAATTGCCACATGACAGTTTTTGTAACACCAGTCCATTGCATTCCTATTATTTACTGCTGCTCTGATGTTTTTATTTTATTTTAATTTGGCTCCTGCTGTGTAATAAATATACAAAATATACAGTAATGTGTGAAAGTGTTGTAATGCAGTCAGTAGGGCTCTAGAATTCCATTATATTATCACCAGGCGCTCACGGTTGTGTTAACAAGGGTTATGGTCAAGTGCCCAGGAGGGAGAAATGATGTTCAGTCCAGTGCTCTAAGCTTTGAGCTACTCGAGAGATAGCTAGTGAATTATTCTTAGCCAAATGAGGATTATCCTTGTGTGCTACATTTTGGGCAGTATCCTTTTTTTCCAGCGCCTTGAGGAATTACTTCCAGGATGTTTCAACTAATTTACTAGAGACTCCTTTTGCTAATGAAGATTTAAAGAAAATATCTTTGTATTGCAGGATTCACTTAGAGTACTCTGCAAATACTGCTTTAGAATAATAGCAAAAAGCAACTTGAGAACACTTTACAATAAGCATCTGTACCTATGCTATAATTACGCTATAATTGCTTAAGTGGTTACATAGTAATTATACTGTGAATAAAAAATATAGTGGACAGTAATTACAAAAATGCTATCAACTGCAACCTTTTCCATTTTGTAGTCAACCACATGGTTACATTGTTACTGTGCATGTATATGTGTAATTACTGGGTTACTGGAGTTTACTTGTAGATAATGACACTTAATGTTAAGTGTGACCAAAAACTACAAGGTTAATAAACAGGCAGTTCGATTAGTAGGGAGATTTTATATAATGCAAAGATCTTTGTAAACGAACTATACCGACTTTCAGCAGGAAAATAAATGCATGTAATTCAGTTTGAAACATTAAATTGCAGATCATCTTCAAAAAAAGTTCTTACTGCTTATTGATGTGCTTTCCAGTTATAGAATTTCATTCGATCTCTTCATGCTAAGCAGGCATTTTGGCATTTTCTTTTATTTTGCACCTCATCCAGTTTCATGTGCTTCAGAATTATGATCACTTATTGTGATAAGCCAACATGGTCCACTGATCCATCAACTTTCATTTGCAGGTGTTATTTCCACCCTCTGTTGGCTGTAAGATGGTATTTATATAGTTTTTAAATGATGTAATTGAGTAGTCAGTCTACTGACTGAAGTGTGGATGGAAGAAATATTGAAAATCTTATAATTAGCACTGGTATCTGAACAGTGGCGTAACTCTGGTTTCAAAAGTGGGGTGAGGGGGCAGTTTCTGTATCCGGGGCATGCATGCTTATTCTATCTAAAATAAAATAAAAATTCCCAAACAATAATAATAAAACGTTGCATACCCTGCAGGTCTAATTAAACAACCCAAAGACATTCCTGTGGCGGTCATTCACTGCAATATATTTTTTGTACAATGTTGTCGTGTCCAAATTGTCCAGTCGCGCTTGATGAGTAAAGAAAACTGCTACATTATTCAGTCACGTCTGAGTCACAGAATTACGAAGCCATGACTTTAGCCTTCCAAGAGCACTGAAGCCTCTCCCAGCTTCAGCAGCATTTCCCTCATGATATCTGCAGTATATCTGCAGCATTGTTGTGTGAACTGGGTATTGAATCGACAAATACAACTTGCGATGGCCGATTTGAATGTTCTTAAAAGAATACGTACATGCTTAATTTGTCAAGTACCTTAAAAAATACCTGACTGATGCCACATTTCTGAGAAATGAAACATAATTGCTTTGTATTATGATTGTATTATGGTAGATTGTTGCAATGCTGCTATTATTTTCCGTCCCCCACAGATACTGTACAATAAAGAGCTACATTTTACATTAAAATGATTTTCAAAAAGCTGGTTTTGCTTGGCATACTATTTCTCCCGCTGTTAAAGATTCAGAAACCGGCATTCTGATTAAATCAAGCAGCTGTTCTCAGATACCCAAGTGAAATTGCTACATGTCCCTAAAGTTGGAGATATTAATACAGGTACTGTATGGGGTTCTTTGTCAAATCAGCTGTTCCGAACAGAAATTCTGTGCTGTTGTACCTCCAGGGAATCATGTCATCTTGTTTTAAATATGAGAGCAGGGCTTCTTCTTTTAATGGATCTATCTGTGAGCCTTTATAATTGGAGCATGGATTGTGCTGATGTGGTTTATTCAATTTTGATGACACTGGTACCTGCAACAGAGCTATATTGGGAGTTTGGGGTCTGCTGATATCTTTCATGACACTTGCACAAGTGGAACAGATTTCTCATTGAAGTCAATGATGTGCATGATAGGCAGGCTGTGTGGTCCAGTGGTTAAAGAAAGGGCTTGTAACCAGGAGGTCCCGGTTCAAATCCCACCTCAGCCACTGACTCATTGTGTGACCCTGAGCAAGTCACTTAACCTCCTTGTGCTCCGTCTTTCGGGTGAGATGTAATTGTAAGTGAGTCTGTAGCTGATGCATAGTTCACACACCCTAGTCTCTGTAAGTCGCCTTGGATAAAGGCATCTGCTAAATAAACAAATAATAGTGAAGAGTCTTATTGATTTTACAAGTACAATTAAATATTTACTGCAGCAACCTTTGATGTACAATGCACAGTAAATATGAGCTCTGTGATGTTCATTTAAATAGAATGATGGTACTGCATGTTTCTTTGAAACCTTCAGTAATGCAACTGTGTCCTCCGGCATGACTTTGTAAATGAAATGTTACATTGTTACAGTCCCATCCTGCAACTTTACAAAGTAATACATTAACCCTTTTATTATGCTCCATGTTGGCTATCATTTGAGTTTGCCTTAAAAAAAAAGTTTCTGTAGTTCAATATGAAAGATTGAAAAATTAAACAATACATTTCTAATCAAAAACTGCCTTCAAATAATCTATTCTTTGATAGACTGAATTCTGGAAATGGCCATTCTGTCACAGTGAAAGCTTTAAGATCACAGCATGAGATGCCACAAACCCAATGTGTGAATAGCCTTGAAGTAACTGCTACTTTATTTCTGTCTAGCCTTGTTAGATGGAAGGTTACAGTTCCACAATTGTATTTTTGTGATGCAAACTTGCCAAAGGCTATTATCCCGATGTGTGATTTATTTTGGCTTGGTTGGTCACCTTATTTAAATGCAGTTATTGCCCGGTGTCCTCCTTTGTATTTTAACTGAACAGTTTACATGCTTGCCTTCTGTCTTTGAATCACCCCACTAGACCTCCTAAAATGTAACAGGGCTCTCTCTTGTACTGTATGAACACAAATATTAATCACATACTGTCGGTCGCTGCTGGTTGAATATAGCATTGATGCAGTTAGACAGAAAGTTGGTTTCAGAGCTAAAATACTGTAGATTAATACAGTAGATGAAAAAGCAGGACAAACAAATGATGGGGTTAGATTGCCTCTGCAGTGCAGCAGGGATCAAACAGATGCTACAGTGAGCGTTCAAACAAGAGTGATGTGGGAAGCAAAAGCAGTGCTGAACCCGACAAGATCAGCCTCCATTTGTGGTATTTTAAACAGAAGCCTTTTTATCATTAGTGGAGTTCAAATATTTGACGAAATTGTGGCAAAAGAGACTTTCACAAAAATAGCAGGCATTCCATTTCCATTGTATTGAACTCTAAGAAGGTGGATAGCCTACTTGGCATTCAAACGAATGCAGCCACAATGGATGCAATGTAAGGGTTTTTTTTTTTTCTCAGGATCCCTCAACTTCCTGAGTGGGATCTCGTTGGCAACTTTTAATCGCCACCACTGTACAGTTTTTAGAACACTATACAAACAAAACAAGAATACAATAATTAAGAAACTGTAAAATACTAAATATATGAATTGGTAAATATATGAGAGAAAATAACCATATACATTCTTTGTAGTAGCTTTTTTTGAAATTTTGTTTTTCCATGCAGGCCTGAAACTAGATACTACAACCACATGAGTAGTATAATAAATGCAGACATATCTACTGTTTTCTTCAACTTTACCTTTTGTCCCAATAAAAAACAAAACAAAAAACACTTCTCCTTTAATTAGACATCTCCAGTATGAGGCCTCTTTCCTCCTCAGATAAATGAACCCTCAGATTGCTTGCAGGTGAGGTCAATAAAGAGTGTAGGTCAGCAGGTTTTCAGAGAGAGATTTCAGATAGTGGGCTTTTTCCAATGCAGTGCTGGTGCTACCTGACTGCAGTGCAATTGTCACTGGATTGCCTTTCATTAAACAATAATACATCTTTGGGATACCATCTCAATTGGTTAGGAGGAAAGGAATGAAGGAGAGGAAATCTTGCATAAATGGGGAATTATTCCCTGTGGGTGGATAACTGATAAAGAAACATATCTAGCTACTGTAGGAACAATTCTTTAAGGTGTGACAAATAATGTCCTTGTTTGGTTGGCTGAGCAGACATTAACCTAATATTGCTTCTGGACATTCTGCAGCTTGGCAAATGTAACCAAACGTTTTTGTCCAGATCTGTGCAAAACTGTCCATATTTCTATACATTTCTGTGATATTTGATATGCCATTCATCAATCTATCGTGATGCAACAGTTGCAAAAGCAGAAAAACACACAAACACAACACCTTCACACACAAAGATGGAGTACATTTGAACAGGAATAGCTATGTTTGCATTCTGACTTGTGAGGCGTCATTCCTACACTCTGTTATCTAACACTGGCTGTTGCCATTAGAGCTTCCTCTCACAACTGTGCAACTACACCTGTCTTGACCTGAACAATCTGTGTCAATCTCACTCAACAAAGACTATAGAATTGCAGTGGTTTTGTGGACAATTGCCAGTTGGGATCTGTTCTGCCTGGCAGCAGTATCTATACATTATGCCAACCTAACATGGTGACCCAAAGCAACAATCTTCCAACAGGACTTCACCTTGATTCAATTCCTTAACATGAAATATATCTAAGAGTAGGGCATCACTGG
The DNA here is from genome assembly GCA_030684275.1 of Acipenser oxyrinchus oxyrinchus. Classification (NCBI taxonomy): domain Eukaryota; kingdom Metazoa; phylum Chordata; class Actinopteri; order Acipenseriformes; family Acipenseridae; genus Acipenser; species Acipenser oxyrinchus. The sequence goes on from CM060268.1 coordinate 9,163,209, forward strand.
CTGGGGAATTGCCGGGCATCAACCTAATTGAGAGTTCATTGAGTGGGTGATGGACCCACAACCAAAGCAAGAAAACCTAATATATGCCAAACTGCATAAAAAGCTGCCGTCTAGTTTTATGGCACATGGATCATTGTCTGCGATATTCGCAAGGTGAATTATTTTAAAGAGCGCATTTCCTATCCAGTAGCGTGGAATATTGTATCTCAATCTCTGGTTTCCCTCACCCCTGCTTAGACTCAGATGTATTACAACGTGTGCATGATTAAGTAACCAATACATTTGACTTTAATTCTTTGAGACGTACTGTCTCCCTGTGCTTTGGCAATACGCATTAGTTGCTTCCATTAATATTTTACTGGTTCATGAATATATATGCACCAACTATCTGTTTTTTCATGGGTTATTATTATTTTTTAATGGGGACAATTGATTAGCCAGGCCTCTGCACTTTTGATTCAAATGTGTGTTTAAATAAGAATCATTCTGGTGTAGCGCTAATGTTTCTATTAATTATGTTTTTTTTTTCAGGGCTCTTTTTTATTATCTTTTTAATTTCTTTCTCCTTTAGCTTCCTATTCTTTTTGATGAAATGTCTGCTGGCATTTGTTTAAAGTATGATATGAAGGGTATCTTTTCAGCACAGTGTGCATTGGAATAGACTTCTCCATTCTTAGGCATTTTATTATTTTTCCATTAAGAGTAGCTGATAGGGAGTGTCGGGATTCCTGTTTTGTGTTATACATGCAGGCATGTGATAGGGGCTTGGAAAAAAGAAACCACAGGATTATTTAATAAACATTTCCATCCTTAGTGCTAGAGCTGTTGTATAATGTATATTGTGCTGTATATTGTGCTGTGTACACTATATTTCCCACAATGGCTACTGGTTTGAAGTTGGTGGTCGCTATTGTGTTGTTTTTAACTTGCAATGACAGTTTAAATTTTGTTACAAAAAATCAATTGGCAGCATTGAAACGAGGTGAACCAAAGAAACCCCTATACCTTGGTAGTGGTATTTTAACTAATTGATTATGCTTCATGTATAGATTGACTTTGTATTAATTTTTGTTTGAGTCTTTGAGTCATATATCTGGTACACCTTTAATCATCTCCATGCAACTCTCTGGATGTAAGCAATACCGCATTTTATTCTGGTAATAGTAGATTAAATGGGATATTCCTTACATCCACAGAGTTTTATTAACTTCCTTGATCCTGAGACCAGGTTTGTTAAGAGAAAATTAAATTTGGCTGTGAACGCGTTATTTGCTTTACACGAGACCACAGCAACTTACGAAATATTGCACATTCACTATTCTGAACGTCCTTACCTGAGGGCTCTCTGGCTGACGGTACCATGGGCAATTTCAAATTTAAAATGTCTGGTATACTAAACAAAAGGACCGAGGAGGTTCAAAAGTCTACAGTGTGTACTGAATGATACAGAAAATGATACAATGTTAATCTAAACAAGAAGTGATAACTCAATAACCCACATCTAGTTTCTCTTTAATATTGTTGCACATTAGTTGAGTTCTGTACTAGAAGAAAGAGTTCCCCTATGGAGACAACAGCATCTCATTTTCCTTGTGCACTGACCAGGTCCAGCCTTGCATACTGTGTTTACTTACCAGGGCCTACTGTATATATATTATTCAGGACAAACAGAGTGAAGAATCGTACACAACACACTGTCGGGTGCTATGTGGAATACCATTGCAGAATAAAAGCTCATCAACTTATAATATAAAATGACTTCCAGTACAATATCAAAATAAAATAAGACCTACCGTATGCAGTACATTGTTTATATAGTTGTGAAAAGTTAAAAAAAAAACAAGATGCAAATACCAGCAATGTGATTCACTGCTGTACTGGAGAACAGAGAACCTCTGGCAAGGTCATTCTCCAGCAGCTCTGCCTTCTAATGGTTCTGATTCAGACGGTGAGATCAGCTTGAACCATTAATATGCTTTTAATATTAATGATTGTTGGCTGGGGTCATTTATATTATTGAGCAGTTCAACCCTCCCCACTCATTTCCTCTACGGTCATTTCATTCATGCGCAATCACTTTTCAATATGAATTGTTTCGCGCATCTTGGTTGAAACAGATTGATTATTTTTTTTTATGTTGTGTTTAACTTTTTGACTGTAGTTTCAGTGTCAAGAAAAGTCCCTCGAAGGATCATTTCCAGATGTTTGGTTTCATTAGAAACTGGCATTGAAAAAATGCTATTTTTCCCCTGCTAATGCTTTATAAGCTTTCAAATAGTGGTGATAGCACAGTTCCTATTTTAAATGCCTGTTCACTAATTGCCTCAGCTCGTTAAATACCTAGTACAATTTGTACTCTTAAAAGTCTCAAGACTTTCTGTTTTGCTTGTATAGTTTAAGATATGATTCCAGTCCCTAGAACATGTCTCATTCCCTACAGGACGTGGACCAGGGGGAGGCTGTTATCAAAGATAGTCTCCTTTTGCATCTCCAGCACAGGACTTTACATGTCCATGTTGCACACGTCCTTGAGTCTGGAAGAAAAAAAAGATGTCATCTGAACTGAGATTCAATGAGCTTAAAATGCATGTAAAAATGACAAACTGAATACTTTAATGATTGAGTGAAAATTGTACTTAAGAAAAAGTGATAATATGCCATTAATTACACCTTTTTAAATATATGTTTTACACAGCATTGCATTGATTTACACCAATTAACACAGATGTAGTTCATGCAATCAGTGTCTGTGGGTGTTGTGTGAAGATCCCTGGGGTCCGTAGCTGAGCAGGGATTCTCTTAAACTTTTTCCTGTAGCCACTACGGAGATCAAACTGCCTCCCCTAATGATGGAACTTGTGAATTTATACACTGCTTGTTTTTAATTGGCATCACATAAATCTGGGCCAAATCCAAGAGAACAGAGGTTTATTATAGACAGCCATAAATACCAGCTCTCACATCTCAGAGCACATGTTTTCAAAGCTTTTCATCTCAGCTCTTAAGGGTGAACTTTGGGAATGCAGACAAATAAACCACATTTCATTAGGCCAGAATGGTATTGTGACAAGGTACTTGTGTCACATGTGTAGGTAACGATTGCATCATTCTGGCTGGATTTATTAGAAAGTAACAAATTGCATGTGCACTGGTGACACATACTGAAGACTGTTGCACAATAAGTGCCACACACCGTTGCCTGAATGAGGTTGCTGAACCTGCTACACCTGATTGAGGCGGACAGCCAATCGCGATCAAACCTAGCAGGCAGCAAGTCTCAATCAGCATCATCTGTAAACATCATTTGATCAAAACAAGCACCTTTTCACATATGTCATGCATGGTTTGTACTACAATAGGTAATCTTTGAATTAGTGTTATCTTTGAATTAGCCAACCATTGTCTTTGTTTTCACTGAGAGAATAACACACTTGACACTGGAGAAAGTTCAGTGTCATTCGGTACTGAGATCGTTGTATCCGGGTTGATCCTGTACGTGATCGTTCTAATAGGGCTAATTTGCATTGAAAAAATCGGTTCTTGCTGTCGGGATCGTTAAAAGCGGGTGTTCGTTATAAGAAGGGTTTGTTATAATGAAGTTAGCCTGTATATATATACAGGGCCGGCCTTAGGCTGTGCAGGCCCCTAGGTGGTGTTGATTAAGTCGCGGGGTCCAGAACATCAAACGAATGGTACAGTAACAACCGTATCTTAAAATTAGTATATATGTGTGTGCATCATGTAATCATATGCACCTACATTTAATAACTTTAAGATACAGTAAATAATATTAACAATATTAAAATGTTATAGAATACTTGTTTCAGTTCCTTTGTTAGACTTTGTCATTTTATATAATTCACTTCAAAGCACTCAGAATTCCAGTCTACTTCAAACATATCACATATTTTTTTTCTAAAATGACCATGCCCCAGCAGGCTTATTGAAAATGATTATTAATGGGTTCTGATAAGTCATCGGCGATAATAGCTAGGCAGAAATAAATACATAAATAATTAATAATAATAACAAAAAAATCCCTCTTTGACACTTGACACTCGCAGCAGGATTTTCAAAAGGTGCAAAATAAGAAGGAGGTCGCAAAATGATTTTTAAAGTCTGATTAATGAAACCACATCACTCGACTTATATTGTTCAAGCGTCAACAAGTGAATACACGACTAATTTAATCTAAACCATTTGAAGGCCATATACTTAGTGACCCAAGTCAGCTTTTAGAAAGCACTTTGTGACCTCGTTCTTATTTTTCCCCTTTTGAAAATCATGCTGTCATCAAAATCATCATGTTTAGCACCAGAGAGCCTACTTACTGGTACTAAATTATCAGCCCCCCATCTCTGTCACCCATGGCAGGACTCATAGAGCAGCCTGTTATATTATTATTTTTTTTTCTTAGAAGAAAAATAATTAGTAAACAAAGAGGGTGCTTTAGATGTGGGTAGATGTAGTTTAATTATTATTATGATTATTATTATTATTATTATTATTATTATTATTATTATTATTATTATATTCCATTCAGAAATAGTGTATTTTACTGGGTAAAAAAAATCTAATTACAAAATGATGAACGTTATTAGAAACAATCGTGCTACATACATATCTTTCTGAAGGGAGCATTATATGTATATTATATGTATCCCAGATTTGCACCCCTGAGCGTTTTGTGCGCACGTAACTAAAAACATTAAATCTCACAGCAGCCCGGGCTGCCTCATTCGCCTTGCCTTAAGACTGGCCCTGTACTTGTGTAACAAGGTATAGTCCACCCTGTTAAGTGTCCAATGTTTGGATTTGTTGTTCTTATGCCTGAGGTATGCACATCTTTGCCTTCCATAAAAGTTATTCCTCCATTTAACACCACTGCGAAGAATGCTTCACGCTGTCCGCTTCAAATTGCATTAATTCCCAAATTAACATTTAATTCTCAAAGAGAATGAATAAATGACATAAAAGATAACCATCTTTATTTTATACCAGATCTAAATAAATAAATAAGTTGTACTACTACAGGGTGTTTAAAAAGTGCTGGCCCATATCTTGCTGTGTGCATACTGTGCCATCGCTGTATAACAGAGTCTCACCTACATGAAATCACTATGGAAACATACAATCACAGTGTACTGTTCCACCACTCAGTACAAGTTGTTTAAAAATGTATAATGGTAAGAAACCCCGTAAAGTCCTCTTTTAGTAGTTTTCTAAAAAAAAAAAACGAAAAGAAAGATGTGGTAACAGAGCCTTGCCTGAGCAACTGGTGGCCATTCTAAGGTAAATTACTGTGTAAGAATGTCTTTAATAAACCACTATTTTTCTGAAATGGCAAAATCCCCTGCTCCCAGACTGAGAAGGAAAGAACTTGAGAGTGTTTAAGAGGCTGAGCACACACTTTCTAAATATGACATTCAGTCCAATAGACAGAATGCTTGACTTCAAAAGTTAATCTGTTACAATACATTTTGCAGGGGCCCTGGATGTATTTTATCCATCCGCATATTGTTTTTCCCCAGAAGGGTTTTGGTGCACAGCACAGCCACCTAATGGGAAGCAGAAATAACTGGAGCCACCACGCTGTGCTGTGCTCATTTAGTTTCAGCTCTAGCTTTGTCAAACTGGGGAGAAAGAAATTCAAGTGGCTGATCCCCTGGGTAATAATGCAAGTGAGGGACTCAGCTTGGATAAGGAAGATTCAGCATCTATTTTGGTGCATTTTTTGATATATGTTATACATGTTAACTGCTGCTGTTTTTTGTGCTAATGGTGGCACAGGAGTATTCATTAAAATATACGTGTATGTTGATGATTATAGGACCACATGTGAGCAAGTTATTATTAAAACAAAATACATTTCAGCCGTATATGGTTTATTATTGTTGGAGGGTGTTTTTAATTTTTCCTTGTGAAAGGTGCTATTTTGACAGACTGAAACACAAATTACTGGACAGCACACATAGTGGAGATGTATTAAGAATCTAGAGCACTGTTCAATCATATGCACATCCCATTTTTTGGCAGCTTTCTTCAGATGCCCTGCACCGTTTCATTGTGGCATTATGATGTAGATGACTGAGGGCAGTCGTTCAAAAATATCTTCCAAAATACAACAGTCTAGACGGTTTCCTGGAATACTGTCTTATAAAACATCTCCCTGCTAAGTTCTGTTTAATGAGCCTGTTTCTGTAAAATTTGCTGAAGTTGTGCTCTCATATCCTTTTCCATTAAACAGCGTGCTGATTAAGGTGCAGGGAGGCAGTGTCTGGGAAGTGAGAACTGAGCTCTCAAGGGCAGATACAGATGAGCAAAGTCACTCAGAGCAGGATTCCCCAGTGCTGGTAGATGTTTTTAACTGAGGCTGCACAAGACTGAGCATTTTAGAATTCCATCTTTAAGCAATACAATATACAAGTATGGACAGTGTGAAAAGTCATTGCTGAGTTTGTTGTTTTTATGGAAAGGGATTACACCCGTTACCTGCCAGACTACTGAGAGAGTTAAATACAGTTTGATGTTCATAATACCTTTCTCATTTATTTTTATTTTTATTTTACATCATGTTTAATTCTGTCAACATGTCTAGTACTCTGCAGACTACTGTTCTAGTATTAGAATGATACGATCATCCAGCGGACCAAAAAAAAAAGACTCTAATAATCTAATATGCCAATATGTACATAAAAGCCCATATATACAGGTTAAATGCACTGAAACTATTAAACTAGTTATCCTGGGGTAGCCTGTGTATACTTACGTAGTGCTGAAGAGTTGGAAGATTTTCAACTATAAACACTTCACTGAGGTTGGCCATGGCAAGTCTGTGGATTATGAAGGGGTAATTGTCAGCTTGACTGCTGTTAATTTACTTGACCTTCATACTATTCCGGGCAAGACTCCCCCTGCAGTGCTCACAGTGGGCACTTCCCATGCCTCCATTTCCATCCCCTGTGCTGTTTATACTGCCCTCGCTTCGCTGCCCTCTTGAACATATTGTCCTGTAGCGCTCTTTTGAAAGCACGGGAGGGTGCTTTCTTTCATGCTTCACTGGGTAAGGAAGAGAGAGGACACAAGCGCCACATCATGCCCCACTGAATTATTCTTTTTTAATGAATAGCCTGCAGTCTCACCTGCTTTCTGGACAACTACTGTACACAGCAGAATGTAACTCTGAAAGAAATAATAAAAAAGGGAATGCATGAAGGGTGACTGTGTCCCATGTGAGAAATTGCCACTGGCAACTGATACAGGATAAAAAATAGAGGTTTGTTTTTTTTAAAAAATATGTTAATATATTCATTTCAAAACCAAATTCCCAAACTCAGATGTTCAGACCTTAAACAGCAAGTAGCAGGGTTCCAAAAAATATAACGTTGCTGCAACTGTTTAAATAACGTATCTGTAATTTTTATTTTCATTGTTAAAATCCTGCCAATGTTTTACACTTAAACATTTAAATCTGTTTCAAAGGTATGTCAGCCGAGTGCACTTGGGTTTGAGAACAGGGGTGTGTCTCCGATCTCTGCAGGAAGAGCGATTCAGAAAAGAAATACAATTGCACTGGCTTTGTGCTCCGTGTGACATCATGGGTCGTTATTGCTGTGGTACCTGTTTGGCAATGTGGGCAATATTCTACTATACACTATCAGCTAAAATAATACATTGCCATGATAAATCACCTTGATATAAAAATAGTGCTTTCCCCAGGTCCCTTGAGTTGTGTGCTGATCCACTGCTACCCTAAATCATGCCAAAAAAAGCAGCTCATGTGTGAATAGAAGGCATTGTAGTACAGATTCAGAGAGTTGGTGGTCAGGGATCAAAGCATCTCTTTTAACAAATTATCTTCTGTACCAATGCAGTGCCATGGCATGATACACACTGGTAACCTACTGCAAAACCACCTCACTTTGTCACTATCTGCCTGGAGGAGCCTTTTCAGAAGCATTTGATAAGCATGGCAACTAGTGAAAATATAGATTATACAAAGCATCCCATCTTGTCTGCTTTGTATATACACAAACATTTATTTAAGTGAATTGAGACAACAAAAGAATGAGAGATTTTAGGTATGTTTTTTAATAATGTTGTTTTTGCTACCCCCATGTGTGATTGCAATACACATTGCCATGATAAATCACCTTGATATACAGATGCTACTTTTTAACCAGGTCCCTTGAGTGGTCATTATAAGCAGGCTGGACTGCTAACAAAACAGCAGTATAAAGGTAGTAGAAATGTTTTGCACAGTATTTTTCAACTGTCAGGAAAACATCTCTTCTGGATCACATAAGAAGCTGATACCAGGCACGTTCCACAGCCTGCAGTCAGGTTCAGATGGATGCATGTTCTCTTGCACTTTGCATTACCGTAGAGGAAAGGTAAACAAGCATATGTGCTTACACCACTGTGTAAAAGAATACAGAAAAGCATATTTGTTACGAATCCGGAAGCCACCAGCTCCATGTGAAAGCAAGTCCCGGACTCCCTGTTTGCCGAGTTTGGGAGTTCGGTCAGGCCTGTACCCCCCTTGTTTGTGGGCCCCCTCCAGTCTAGCCTATTCTGCTCACTCTAGTGAGGTGTATAATAAAAAAGCTGATGAAGACCAAATAAATGGAAGTTAGACAGTAAATTATCCGGCACGGTTGCTCTCAGCAGGGTCTGCCACTCCAATGATTAATGTGGTTTAGATTTCTGGAGCAGGCCAGAAGGGCCAGGGAAATTGATGAGCTCTTTCTCATCAGGGTAAGAAAGGTGTCCTTGCAGGATTTGGTGTGTTCAACCACACATATACAGTATATGCAGATATAAAGGAACAAGCATGGGCCACTTTCCATTATAAAGATGTGTTGAAAATGCCCCTTTATTTAGGTTTAATGGACATGCAATATGAAAATAAAGGAAAGCGGAAAACATAAAATACATGTAATTACTGTAAGCAATCATTATAGTATTGCTTTTACCTGAATATATTAAGTCAAGCGTCATCTTTACAACACAGTGGAAACACGACCCAATAGCAACTGCATTTTTTACTTTATAGAAATTTAAACTGCTGCCAAAAGTGTGACATTCACAACCCCAAAATAATAAATACATACAATCAAGTAAAATATGCCTCAGTATAAATCATGGGGTATGCATCACCTCTGGTGAGGATAGCTCACTCTGTATAGAAGACAATTACCTTAACAGTTTATTCAACCACACAGTAAAAAAATCAAAAATCAAAACACATTTAGTGTGGCTTAACTGAGCCTAAGACGCTGATTGCCTGTTGATTGCAGTCCTGCTCCTTTCCTCTTGCTTTGCTGGTAATCAGTCCCCAGAGGTGGGGCTGGAGTGAGATGTGCCTGCTTCCAGTTTCAATTATTCTTCTTTCTTCTGTCTATAAGGCACCAAGCAGCAGAGTGTGATTGGCAGGCAAGTTCTGTCTAGTGGTTTTTTCAAGAAAAAAAAAAACAGAAAAAGCTATCTTTGTTAGAATAAGTGTGTGTCTTTTGAGGGAGTGGTTGAAATAAAAGAAGATTTTGAAATGGTAAACCTGATTCCAGGCCTGTGTAAATTGTAGTATAAATAAATGAATGTCTGGCATGGCTGCTCAACCCTCAAGAGCGATGGGCTATACTCTGATGTGCAACCCAGAGCATTGCAAACAGAAAAAGCTCGGAGCATATGTACCTGCCTACTCAGTAATGCTAAAAAGAAAGACTTTTTTGTGCAGCGGAATACCTAATGATTGAGTGTTTACAACTGCATTGTAACTTGTCCAATCAGCATGTTTAAAAGAAGAAAAAAAAAATGCTAAGTTGCCAAGTGAAGGGGATTTTTTGCAGGCAATGCAATTTTAATTAGGTGTCTATTTTGTTTCATCTTCACACTGATGATGACACACTCATTCTTAATTGTGCTTGCATAGTGATTTCCTGCTGGGAGAAAAAATCTAACATTTGACACATTATGTAACATATCAAGCAGCCAGCACACTCCACTGAGCTGGCCTGGACAAGCAATTACTTAATTATGCAGCCCTATGAGGGGTCAGGTGAGAATCGCTACGCTCAGGGGTACTGTAATAAGGCTAAACTGGATATTTAAAGATAAAACACACTGAACTCGCTTTGGGTTTTGATTCAAGGTTGGGCTGGTCTCCACTGTGTAAATTCAAACCACAATGGATAATGTCTTCATCTACACTTAGCTGACACATATTCATGTGTTATAGTTGTTTTTATAATTTGACACTTTTACAGTGTGTTTTTAGACATTATGCTTTACATTGTGGCTAGGTGAAGCACTGTATAAGGCTGCACACATGGACACACAGGAAAACTTGAAAAAGGAAATGGGTGCTTGGCAGGTATTCATTTTAACATACTGGCTGTTCTTGAGAGCAATCAGTTTGGTGTTGTGTGCTGACTCCACAGTGCTATGGTATGATACACACTGGTAACCTACTGCAAAACCACCCTCTCATACAAAATGATAATATAATAGCACCACCTTGCAATGTGTGTTACAAATCCATTGCATTGCCATTGCTGATAATTTTGTGGTTTGCTATACTGGTATTATAATGGTATCCTTATGGTGCGATGACATTCTACCAGAGTGATGGAGAGATAGGGTCAACTCGGCTGTAATTAAAGCCATAACCAGAGAAGGCTGTTCGCTTGCAGCTGCTGTTTGTGTTCCAACATGTGGTTGTGTCATTGTTTGGAAACTTGGGCCTTATCAGGTTATTTTATTGTAAGCTAAACAAAATCAAATAGACAGATGAGGCACTGGCAGACTTCCCTGGATTTGTCCCAGAAGAAGCTTATATTAGACTCTGCCAAAGATAATCAGGCAAGGTTCTTGGCTGTAGGCTGAGAGAAATTGAGACTTAAACATGAGTCAGCCTTGCTCGTAACAGCCCTGAGATATTTCAGTGCCACAAAAGGACTTTACACATCCATAGTCTCATTGTGCTTTTCAAATCTCTCTGTGTCTTCTAAGAGCACTCCTGTTCTCAGGTGGGACTTTTGTTATTTGTTTTTCTTGAGATAGAAAGCAGGACGCAATTGGAAACAGCATGCAATAATCATAAAGTGTTAGTTTGACGATGGTGTTGCCCAGCGCTCTACCACCGTTGGGTTTCGAGCAGAGATGTGAAGATTAAATTCAGAATAAAGAAAACTTCAAAGACTGCTGTAGCATTTTATGGGTGTGCTAAATCTACAATACCATATATTATTACATTCTCCCTTTCTCTCCAATGTAAAAGATGCTTTTTTTCTATATCTATTTTTCTATAAGCTTACATTCTGTATCTCAGCTCCTCATTATGCACCTACACTACTAACTACCTGGCATGTTTCTTGCACTGATCTTGCATAAGGTAGCATTAAAGATTAGTGCTAATCAAGATCTGTGAAGCCAGCTGTCACAGTCTAAAATTAAGGGAGACGGTTGTCTACAAATACATTAAATGCATATTCTTGTTATTATGTGGCACGTGCAGTTTCCTTTTTTAGGGTCCTGGATTTTAATAAAACATTTTTAGTGATCTCTAAGCCTGTTTTTTTTTTTTACCAATATAAGTGAATGACAAAAGCACATTACCTAAGCAGCCACCTGGGTAAAGAATCGAGAAAAGTCCAGTCTCTGGTAAACAATTAATTCATGTCCATATTGCGGTATGATAAAGACTGTGATGTACATTTCCTGCAGTTCGTTTAAAAAGTACTTTTCAGTAAAGATATATTTTCTTAGAAATGAGCATGGTGTTTACATATCTTCAGATAATTCTGGAGCTCCAGGGTGGTGTTTGTTTTTGACCCCCTGGGAGAGAGGGCTGTTCATAGTGAGTATTAGAATTTTTGATTGTGACAGGATGGTATTTTTGCTGTTGGTTGGAAATGGCTGATGTTTAGAATATATTACTGGCTGCAGAATCTGCCTTTATTCTCCCTCTCGCTACACTCAGCTTGCTATCAGTTGTCTGCCTAAATCAGCAGGGATATGAGTTATCTGAAAACAAGTGTTATGCACTGCTTAGAGGAGAGAAACACATTTAATAGAGGCCCACATTCTGTTTGCTATCCTCAGAGGTTTCCGGTTAGCGATGAGAGAGTATGCTGGGGTGTATGCTAAGCTTTTCTAAATCAAAACTGGGTTTGATAGGACTGACAAAATATTTACATTTGTTTTTATATCCCACACTGCCAAATCTCATTTTGATGCCCAAATCAAATGAAAATGCAACCTTGGCCGTGTTACCCTGTTTGACTATATCCCAAGTGAGATTATTTAGGCAATCTTGGCTACATCTGAGGGTGAATGCACAATCCAGACCATGTGATCAGAGGATTGCTCTACTTGTTTCTACAAAAGAATCTTCTTGTTCTTATTTTGCACATCTCATTATCAAATGCCAGCTTTACACAAGCTAAATCAGCTCAATCCCTATCAACGTTTAGTGAGTGCAAAAACACATTTCCAGACAGGAATGCAATGTTTTTACCAGTGTAAGCTTCTATTGTTTCATGCTAGTTTTTGTGTTGAAACTGGTTTTCATGTTCATCTTTATAATAAATAAACAAGCACAAAAGACTGTTTGTTGAAGACCAGCCCTAATTTCTGCATTCCCATCACAAGATGGACTCCCTTGCTAGGACTCGAACTTGCTCCAGTGGAGGGGAGAGACTGTCTTTATTGAGCCGAGGTATTGATCCTGTGGATGCAGATGTTTAATAGCTAATACCAGCTGTTCATCCGAGAAATAGGCTGCCTTTTTGAAAACAAAAGAGGAAAACATTACAGAATTAAGAAAGGTTTGTATGAAGATAAATATGGAATCTGATTTTATTTTCAGTCTGTTTGTGACCATATCAATGCGTACATAATGATGCAGGATAATAGTGTTCTCCAAATGTATGGATATAGTAATATAATGTGTAGGCACTGGAAAGTTAAACGGATATAAACTTATTTTTTTACATTTTCAACTGTACAACTGCACAAAAAAGATTTACAAGTCTCCACTTTACCATTGAGTACAGTGGTCTTCATAATATGAACCCTGCTAATCCAAAGTGACCTATAATCTGAATCATTCTAATATAATGAAACAGCTATCTCTGCATATTTTATTCAAAAGGTTGTTACTGATTACTGAAAATATAAACGGTATGACTAAAAAGGCATTTTTTAGTACAGTATGGCACTGATCATGATCAGTACTCTGTGCAAATTGCTAACCTGAACCCATTTGGTTCAGATTAGCGAGAGTCAACTGTACAAATATTTACAACGCTGAACAAGATCAAACAGCTGCTGCATGTACACCTGACAGATTGAAGTGGCACACTTTTTCTTTTCCCCTATGACTGATACTTTAAATAGTGTTGATGTGTAATCTGACCCTGCATCAGCCCTTGATCAGACCTTCTGTTTATTGATCCACGTAACACATCCTTGTTGAAGACATTGCACAGAAGAAATGCTCCCTCTTTGAAAGCTGAACATCAGAGGCTTCATCAGCAGTTGGGTTACTTTCAAGAATACCTTTTCAGAAAATATCCAGCTCCCAAGTCAGACCTCAGGGGACTTTTAAAAGCTGTTACCCCATCCAGGCTGCCAAACAATAACAAAGAAAACATCACATTTTAAATTAACACAAACCAATACATTGCTGTTTTTAACCCCAGACAAATACATTTCTTTTTTAAAAATCAAAATACACCCCACAATAATACATCCCAACAATATAGTTATCAGCAGGGCTTTTCTGCCGTGCTACAACCCACCAACCAGAAGTCGTAGCTAAGAAAATAATTCCATAAATCTTACTGGTTTTGCACCTCCATTCGCTATATATTTCCCTGAAAAGTGGAATTGTCCTTGCAACTTCAAAATCATTAGCCAGCCAACTGCTTCCCCTATTACCTGACAGAAGTAGAAGACACTGCTGAAGAAAAATGTTCCGGAAGAGACTGCTGAAGAGAAATGACCTACGAGCTGAAACATTAACACACTTCCTAAATGAAAGGCCTTTACCTAGTATAGTACCAGATATCGTGTTTTAAAATGAAATTGCAGTTAAAAATTTGCTGTAGAAATTGCTATAATGTGTTTCTTTCACTGCTGTGCATTTCAGACAGTATACATCAAATGAAAGACATGCATTTGTTTTATTATTGCATGTTTTTCAACTGGTAAGCTTAGTACGTGCTTGGAAATTTACCATATTAAATATTTAAATATTTAACATGTATTTTTAATGAATATTTACCCAAGAAAACAATGCTAATTGAGGCTAAGAGACCTCATTTAGCAGTTCAGCATCAAGCAGCAAGAGTTAAACGGCTGATTTATTGCAGAATCTACTCCGCTGGCTTTTCCCCTTCATTAAATTAGTTTTTAGGGAAGTGAATTATATAAAGTTAAATGTCAGGAAAATATGAAACATGCATACACAAAGGGGTTTTATAGTAGATGTATGCACTGGTAGAAAATCTGGAACAGGATACTTATTGTGAAAAATGTAATTATAAAACGTTTATATGCAATGTATGTACATAGTTAACTACTGTACAATATACAGTATACATAGATTTCCTCTGTAGCTTTTTTTAGTTTAACTGCACAATAACTGTTAATCATTTTTAACCAGGCAGTAAAAACAGACACAGTGGAATATACAAGAACAAGGGAAAAAGGTAATTTTGGGGAATGGAGTACAGCAATTTAATAGTATGATACTATTGAGATATCACTGAGGTAATCTCTCCTCCATGCAACTACGTTGTGTATTTCTAATTTAATGCTATGAAAATAGTTGTATTCCTTTTAGAACATTTCTCTAAGGCATTGTTTGCTGTGTTTTTCATGACAAAATGTACTTGCAATTTCTTTTCTAGTGCTCAGCTTTTCCTCTTTCATTGTTCTTTCTCACACATACAGACATGGTGTTCATTCTTAGGTGTGTCAGTACTTCTTTCCTGTGGAGTTTGTAAGAGCGTTCTGAGCTACAGTTTTCTTGTGCAGTTTATGTCATCCTCCAGCAACCAGTTTACTATTACTAAACATTTAGTACACTCTGTTTTGTTGCTAAATTGGGATCTCCACAGTCTACTTACATCATTTCTGAAAGTGAGTTTAACATTTTCATCTCATTAGATTGTACTTGATTAACAGTTTAATTTGATTAATGTATACTTTGTTGGGATTAACCACAGTTGGATTTTTAGAGCATTTTACAGCCACTTATTTTTAGGGGTAATACCAGTAAAAATACACACAGGTGGCTTATTCAATCCTGCTTGTTCCTCGGTGCTGCAAAATGCTCTAACAAATCCAGTTGTGCCTTATCCTGGCGTGGTATAGGTTGGTCAAATCGACCCCTAAGCATAAAAGGTACAATTTATGTGACTTCAGTTCAAATAAGAGCTAATATATCGAGCCCAAACACCTCCCCTTTCATATTGCTGTAGTCAGCAGCTGTAGTTAAGAGATCTAATAACAAGAATGCTAGTGCCAGTGGAATAGCATTATAGGCCAAGTGGATGCCGTGACCATCCTGCCTTCTTTCTGGTTCTGTGGGCAGCCTTTTAACGAGGGGAACATAGTATGAACCTTTCCTGTTTTTTGAGCACAGCCATATTATTAAATGTTAACTGGCAAAACAATTTACTGTACAGCTCCATACATACTGTACAGTGCATGTGCCATACACTGTACTGTAAAAACTACTTAGTACAAACACTGAAAGTGGTCAATGTTGACAGGAGGCCCTCATATATTTTTTAACAAGGAGATATGACTACAGCGGTTTATCAGTGATACCTGTAAAAATACTGTTCTTTTTCCCTATATGTTGTTTGGAACCTGGAGTTTGATCAACTAGTAACATGGCTTGCTAGCATTTGTATCTTTTTCTTTTTTCCCTGAACCTTATTATAGTGGTATATCTGGCATGCAGGGAGCTGTGCAGCAGAAGCAGATTACAGAGCACTGTATTTATTACAGGAGCCAGCGTGTTGCCTTTTCCACATGAGATAAAGGCAAACCCATCTAATCTTCACACTCACTTCAAAGTGTCTCCCTGACATGGATCCCTTCTTCACATTGAGCTGCTGCTGGGACAAGCTTCCCTGTGTTTGCTTGTGTCCTTATGCCAGGTATTTTTTACACCCAATTTCACAGTTGCAGGGTCATGGCTTTACATCCATCTCCTTCCACTGGGATGTGTGTTAATGACTCCTTCCACTGGGATGTGTGTATGTGACAAAGGCACTGCCTTTGTGTTGTGTACACATGTATAACTTCTGTATAATACAATATAACACAGCTCTGAACAAGAATGCAGTACAATGTATGCAAAAGAAAGTGCATTGAAACATAAATTAAACAGCTGAATTCAAGGGAATTGCTTTCCTTAAAAAGCTCTGAGCTTTGCATCTGCTTAGCAACCAGGCATATTTTGGAACAATGCAATTCAGCCAGTCATTCTGTCATTGGAGTAGAATGACTGCAGGAATAGATTTTAAATACTTTTCACTATTTGTTATGCATTGCATCTTTTAAAGTAATATCTGCCGCAGTTCAACTCGAATTTGCTGGCAAATCTTTAAAATGTAAGCTGCTGTCATATAAACTATAAGCTTATTTCTACACTGATTTAGTTCAGCATCATACATATATCATACTGCATGGGGAGCTTGCAGTTTACTATGCTGGAATATGCATTGTACTATTCTTTAGACAGTTAATAACCATATACATTTAGTTGCATTTCCATTATTAAGTCCAGACCAGTTACTGCAGTTTTCTATAACCTGTACTCCAATAGTTAGAATGCATCTAAAGGTCCCTTTTGATGATGCCAGCAAATGAAGATGTATTCACTTCAGACTGAACTGCTCAGGAAGGGGTGCAGGAGAGCTGAGTAATGGCTCAGCTCAGTGTAAGAAGAGAAGCACATAACCCTCCAGCAGCAGAGTTTGTGCTCGTTGCTGTCAATCCCGTGATTTGTTAGGATATTGGCATTAAGCTTTCGCAAAGAGATCTGAAGAGAGTGAAGTTTTATATTGATATTGGAGAGAGCACCCTTTGACAGCTGTGTTGTGCTGCGGGGAGAAATTCTGACAGATTGCAGTGACTGAAAAGTTAAGATAAGGCTGTATTTAAATCAAACTGCTCAAGAGTTGAGGATTTAGGGTTTCAGTGTTCTGCGTCACTTCAAATTTTGCAGTGATGTGTAACCATTTCTTTTTTTCCCCCTTTGCTTTCATATACAGGAAGTGGAGGTAAGTTCCTTTAATTATTGACTGTATGACCATTTAGAAAGGTTAGGGATCAATGAAACTTAGCAACATACATTCAGAATAATTATTATTAGAAGAAGGTATCTGAGCAGGATAGACCACAGGGGTCTCCAACCCAGGTCCCTGACAGCCTCTATCCTGCAGGTTTTATAGGTGTCTTTACGTCATTAGTGGCTAAAGATCTGGAACACCTGTTAATCTTGACTAATTAAGCCAATAATTGGTGCAATTAAGTAACTGAGAACTCGGTTGAAATGAAAACCAGCAGACCCAGTAGCTCTCCAGGACCGGGGTTGGAGACCCCTGGACCACATAGATGGAACATCTCGTTTCCTTTATTGACCTGTTGTATTGTATCAGTGACATCCTGGGTCTGTCCATCTGAAGACCTGCACTTACTACAGCACAATTCCACCCAACAACAAGCAGAAGCATTGGATTAACCCGGAACAGAGGAAAGAACAACTCCTACTATGCCACCTACTTCACTTTCAATCCCTGCAGTACTTTCCTCAAAAGTTGATTTTTCATGGAGATACCCAATCCAAGCCAGACCAAACCATGCTTGTTTTTTTTAAATTTGATGAGATATAACAGCAAGTAAACCTGCAGTCTTTGCATTCTGAAGCAGTGACGTTGCTGTGGAGCAAATTGTAAACTCATCAATCAGTTTTTACAATGTCAAACAAATTATGTATCTACTGTATCAGGGCAAGTAAGTCAAAGATAGTTTCTTAGTTCATTTGACCAGGAGATTGACATACAGCATGCTGACGAGACTGAGGCTGCTATCCCCTTACACACACACTATAGTGTGTGCAACAATCAGAAGTAAAATCTACACGAGGCAGGTGGGGGTCAATTGCCCCATATATTTTTATTCATGATTATTCTATGTACAGCATTCCAAAACAGGGCCCAGTAAAACATATACGCAATATATGTCCTATAAAAGAACCGTTGCAGTCATGAAAAGGGGCAGCTTTCATATCGTTTGATAAATGCAAGCTACTGTATGTTGCAACATATGGTTTTTCACATGGCAGGTTACAATACCCATGGAACCCAGTCTTCCCTTTGTTGATTTGGTTTGGTTAGGATGGGTATCACGAGGGCTGATAAGTTGAGTTGAGCCTTCTCCCGATTACCAGTGTTGTGCTGTAGATTAGGTTTTTTTTTTCAATTTTTGAATTGCTATAAACTGTAAAGCCAGCAGCATGCATCATACCTGCCATCTTCAAAGTCTGACTGAATCCCTCCCTCTGGCGACATCAGAGCAGGGCCTGTTGTGTGTGGCAGCAGCTGCGTTTATGAAAAATGACATTTTTATGACTATTGCATTAGCTGGCTTTATTCCTCTCCTTCTTGGCCAGGTGAAAAGTATCGATGACAGTAGTGTGTAAATATCAATGTCATATATGTATAGTTTACCATACATTCAGTACACCTGTTGTGCACCTAACACTTTACACCAAGTATGCTTTTACTTTGTTCTTACACCAAGTATGCTCACCATGCACCAGCGACCCCTGTAGTCTGGCTGGGCACCTGCGGGTTTGCCTGTAAGATGCCCAGAGCTGCATTGTCCTCCGACGACACTGCACCTCTGAGGTGGCTGCATTGTGGGCCTGCAGTGTGAAAAAGAAGTGTTCGGCTGATGGCACAAGCTTCGGAGGACAGCGTGTGTTCGTCTTCGGCACTCCCGAGTCAGTGCAGGGGTGGTAGCGGTGAGCTGAGCCTAAAAATAATTGGCTATTCCAAATTGGGAGAAAAAAATGATAAAAACAATTGGCGACTATTAAATAAAATAAATAAATAAATAAATAAATAAATGAAACAGGTCCCTACAATTAAGTGTGTGTGTGTGTGTGTGTGTGTGTGTGTGTGTGTGTGTGTGTGTGTGTGTGTGTGTGTGCAGAAGCCCTACATCAGAAGCAGTTTCAGAACAAAGAATCCTATGATGTAGTATTGAGAGTGTAGTATTAGCTGAAATCAATGCCTTTCATTAAAATAAACTTAAGTTAAAGCCTAACATTGGAGATAGCACTGGAACAGAGAGTTTGAAACTGAGGGTGTAAGGGATTAGCCTCATACCAGAGAAAGGGCAATACAAAGAGGTTTTTCATACAGGATTTTAGTCTTAATAGCCTTAAATAAGTTATATGATGTGATAGCCTTAAATAAGTTATATGATGTGGGCAGAATGTTTTAGAGTTAAGTATGATAGTGAACTGTCCTCCTTCATGTATTATGACGAGAACAATGCCGGCAGTATAACCTGCCCTGTCCAACCAAGGTCCTCATGAATACGGGATATATTTAGTATACATAATTGTTTTATTGGTTGCTATTTGTATTCATACAGTGATTTACTGTCATCACAATTCATTCCATTACCATTAAATATTCAGTAATGGTATTGTAACTATAAAGCAGGAAGACAATCTTTACATTGAAGTGAAGTTTGCAAGGATATCAATAGTTGAAATTTACAGACACATACACTGGCTAGACAAAGACGAAAACCTACTTAAATGCTTTTATTGGCATCAAGTAACTCTGCCATAAAGCCTATTTAGTTTTGTGCCTTGCATAGTAATGAATGAGTTTAGTTGTATCTGAATACCAACAGATGGTTTATTTGTGACAAAAGCTTTCTAAAGTAAAGGATGTAAATCCTTGCAGTATTTACCTTTCTCTTCTTGGCTTAGAATTGCTGCTCAATTCCCATGTCTTCGACAATAAAAGGCTATTTTTATATAGTGATGTTCTCTACAAAATACACGTATTTCCTTTATTTCTGCAATACCATTGCACCATTTACTGAAATGTAGTTATCAATAGATGACCCCCAAACATTGCCAAATTTGACCCCCCTATCACTACTCCTTGAATGAGGAATTCTATCATCTACAGCAATGCCGATTGGTCTAGTGTTATTAAACATTATTAAAAAAAAAAAAAAAAAAAACATCTAGGTCTTCACATAATCGTAAAAGCCAGGGACATTTTAAATAAAGCTACTGTCATGCAGCTGGAGAATTAAGGACTACCTTAACACTATAATACCTAATCCTCTCTAGTATGGCTCTTTAGTAGTAACAGGTGGATGGAGCATGTCCAAGTTAGCCCGAATACCATGTTCAACTGAGTGGCATTGAAAGACATATGGAACCTCAGCACTGTGATCAAATGTTCAGCCCCTTTGAGGGTATAACATAGCTGCAAGGTCAAGGTTATTCAATGTCATGAGGTGTGTTTTGAGAAATTCATTGCAAACCATTCTATTTTATACAGTATAGTAAGTACCATAGCCATATGACAAATAATTCAGCAGCAGGAAATGCAAGCAGTGGTGTCTGGTACTGGTTCAATATTTATTTAGTATTTTGCTGCCCCGATAGTTGGAGAAATAAGTCATTATGGTGGATATCATTTTAGAGTTGTTCTATATATTATATTTTCCACTGTGAGTATTGTGAAGGGCATTTTATTTTGCTATTGAACGTTGTATACATCCAGTTTGGCTAGTGCTTTTGAAATCTTAACACAAAAGCCAGTCTAGATGACTTTAATTATGCAATCTTGGCTCGGGTTAACACCCTTTCCAGGCATTCCATCACATTTTAAAGTGAAGTGCAGGTTTGTATTTTTTAAATAATTTGTTTGGCTTCATTCATTTATAACTTATGAACAGGGACTGCTCAACTCCAAAAATAAACTTGTGGAATCTCAGTTCATAACATTCATCGTGGATGCCTTGGTCAAAGGAAAATAACAGTTCCTGTGATTGCAAATGATACTGGTCTCCAGGAGAAATAAACATTATAATTTATGTACCATATTTTAGGGCACAAAGGACTGTATTCTTAATACTTTTAGTACTTGTACCTTCAGCATTAAACTAAAACCTGTAATTCAGAGAATATTTGAATACATGAATATTTAACTCTAGTAAAAGTATTCCAGTTATATGAAATATAACAGTAATGAGTTTTTAGGCTTATACATTTGCATACTTTATCAATTACAAATGAATGTGATATCGTAAAAACGGATAGCAATTATAATATATTAGGAGACAGTATTTGATAATTACATAATGCTCTGTGATATTTACATCTCTAGTGGAAAACCGCTGGTCTGTAACAGCAAGAAAAAGCTTTGATAGTTAAAGGTAAATAGTACTTGTATTGTCCCATTGTTTCACCGTTTCTGCATTTCACTCTCTGGCACATAAGAATTAACAAATAACAAACCTGTTAATATATATTTCACACTTTTTTTTTTTTTTTTTGTAAATCGTTTTTACATGCTGAATCAGTCATCGGCAATTGGAAGAATATCTATAAATAAAAAAATAAAAAAATAACTGCAATGCATTTATTAATTTATTGAGATGTATGTTATTATCTTTGATTTTCATTTGTTTTTCCCCACAGCTGAAATGATTTCTTTCTATTACAGGACGACTATTTCAAAAACTGGAGCCCAAGCAAGCCATTTGACCAAGGTAGGATCATAAAGACTTTGTGTTACGTGTGCAGTGCATTTTGCAGTGTATGCTCAATGTAGTGCACAAAAGCAGTAACAAGAAGCAGTTCATTTGAAGGTATCCAGTGGACACAAAAAAAAATTGTTATTAATTATATGTTGCATACTTCAAAAGAAATCAGCACACCTGATCAAAAAAACCCTTTCCAGGCATTCAAGCACATTTTAAACTCTTTAAAATCAATGATCTAATATAGGGGACAAAATGAAAAACAGATAACATATTGATAGATAACCATATCAAATAAACTATCTGGAACAAGTTTCAATGCAGCACAGGGTTAAATGTTCACCACCTGTAGTTGGCAGGCAGTCAGTGGGCCTTGGATCAGCCTGCTGATCAAAGCTGGCGTCTCAGAATTGCTTCTGTATGATAAATAACAAAGCCAACAGACAAAAGCTTAAAAACAAACAAAACGAAACACAGACAATGCATGGGCCTTGAAATGTACACTTTAAAGAATGTACGTCTGTCATTATAAAAATAGGGGTTATCAAGACAGACAAAAAAGTATCAGTAAAAGCTATCCAGAAGAAAAGCAAATGCCGCATTATTATTCCTGACACAAAACATTTATATTCGCCAAGCAAAAACCCTTTGGTAGGAATACACAATTACTGTGTTACAGCAGCTCCATGCATCACTGTAAAGTGATGGTAGCTAACAAAAGTCAATCCTTAAATCTTACCTGATGTGCTCTTTCATTCGCTGTTTACGCCTCAGATATGCAGTAAGATAGTGTTGCACTTTTACATGGAGGGTCAAATTGCCATCACCCCTTCTTCAGCTTCATTCCTGTCAGTAACCAACCAGTTGATTTTAACTGACATGCTTTCAGACAGTAACATGCTTTAGCCTAGAAGTCAATGTTGTAGTGAAATGATCTAGGACAGGGGTTCCCAAACTGTGGACCGTGACACAGTCCCGAGTGGGCCGGTCACAGAAGCAACTGCATTCTATGTATTTGTATATATATATATATATATATATATATATATATATATATATATATATATATATATATATAACAAAAAGCAACAATAGAATACTAATGAAGAAAAAATAAGATTCAAATGATAAAAGAGCAATTTAGATTATGTTTATTTACAGTGTTACCAGTTTAAATGTGTTTTTAATGTGTAATTTTTCTGAAGAAGCGCTAATAGTTGGCATCAATGCTTAATGCAGCTGTACAGGTGGGCCTCGGGTAAAATAAAATAAAAATAAAAAGTGTGGGAAACCCTAACCTTGGATATGTAACATATTTACCCCCCTCCCTCCCAAAACACTGATCACCATTAGAAATGTATTTAATGCAGCAAATGCAGACCACCTCCTACATATTCATCTGTGGTCAAATAAAGATCTACAGCATTTTCTATTTTTCAAGGAGGAAAAAAAAGTAAGGTCACTCATTTTTCCCACTGGAGTGATTGATGCCTGTCACTCTTTCACTGCAGTATTCTTTTCGAAAGGAAATGATGTCTTTGTTCGCAGTAATGCATTGACCCTTGCTCACCTCCACTGGGGTTCTTTATCACATTAATTCAATTGCAAATCAAAGGAGCAAAAGACAATCTTACTGTCTGCAAGCAGGGTAATGAATCCTCTAGAGGCGGCCATTGGATTAACCAACTGCCTGATCTGTGGACCCACTTGAACAAATAGACTGCAGTTTATTAGACTGGTTATTTACAATTATTGTGTAGTTTCCCTTTATATTGGACTCTTCATATCTCCAGATGTCAAAGTTCAGCTATTAATGGTTTCTATAGGTGCTTTTAGCAATATTTTCCAATACATAACCTAGTCAATCATAATTAGAGTTGCAGGTGTTCTGTAAACATACAAGTGTTACTGAACACCCATTGACTTTTATAACAGTTAGTGTTGCTGCATTTTATGAACTGCATATTGTTACCATTTTCTTTGGGTCTCTCAGTAGTTTTTATATTTGTATCCAAATGTAATGGGTCAAACTCATGACTATACCACAATTGTGCAGTATAAAACATGAATTTATTTTTCACTAATACAATGTAACATGACCAAAAATAGTTTGTTCTATTGCCCACAAACTGGCCATTCAAATATCTATTGCCCTGTGAATTCACGTAGCAGCCCTCGGACTTCGCAGGTTTAATAACATAGAGAATGACTGCAGTTTTCACACCTGAGTTGAAAAAGTGAGAAAAAGACCATCGCCATTATTGCCCACTGTCACTTTTTCAACCCTCGGGGCAACAGGTTTCCCACTAAAACCTCAACTCCAGATTGTATTTGTGTGATATTTGAATTCAAATAATATCAAATAATATATGCCATAACATTTAACATATGCTAATCTGACCAGGGTAAGGTAAACTGATTCTGAATCAGGTGCTATGAACCTATCAACAAAGCCTATCCTATTGCTAAAAACAAAGCCTATCCTATTGTGTGTGTGCGTGTGTGTGTATGTGGTCAGTGTGTGTGTGTGTGTGTGTGTGTGTGTGTGTGTGTGTGTGTGTGTCAGTGTGTGTGTGTCAGTGTGTGTGTGTGTGTCAGTGTGTGTGTGTGTGTGTGTGTGTGTGTGTGTGTGTGTGTGTGTGTGTGTGTGTGTGTGTGTGTGTGTGTGTGTGTGTGTGTGTGTGTGTGTGTGTGTGTGTCAGTGTGTGTGTGTCAGTGTGTGTCAGTGTGTGTGTGTGTGTGTGTCAGTGTGTGTGTGTGTCAGTGTGTGTGTTTCAGTGTGTGTGTTTCAGTGTGTGTGTGTGTCAGTGTGTGTGTGTCAGAGTGTGTGTGTGTGTGTGTGTGTGTGTGTGTGTCAGTGTGTGTGTGTGTGTCAGTGTGTGTGTGTCAGTGTGTGTCAGTGTGTGTGTGTGTGTGTCAGTGTGTGTGTCAGTGTGTGTGTGTGTGTGTGTGTGTCAGTGTGTGTGTGTATTTTCTTATTCTATTGAAGAAATAAAGATCAGCATGCAGCACAGCTCCATATCAATTTGCTCACCAGGTACTCAACCCCACAATTCTGTAGACAAGCAAATAAATGACTACATTCTCGCACATTTATTTTGAGAACAAATGATTCTGTTACCTGGCATCCCAACCCTGTTGTAAGCTTTTGTAATTCCCTAAAACACACTCCCATCATTTTTTACAAAGGGCACTTGTTTAAGTTTGATAATAATCCCCCTTGTTTGATTAATTGTCATAAATGGACGCATGCCTGTATTCAGCCCAGTCGAAGAGTCTCAATTTCTTTCTATTGATCTAAGCTTCTCTATGGAACCAACAGATCCATGGTACTAGCTTCCAGCTGAGAGAGATCCATCCTTTATTTCAACTGTAGCCCCTTAGCTGATTATGTCATGGGTATGGGCAATGAACCAATAAGAAAAATTACATCTCTAATTGTTTATTAGGCATATACAGCCTGAAAAACAAGGATTCCGGCTGGTCTGGTGGTTGTGTGGAAGAGGGTGTTTTTTAGGGTTGCGTAAATCAATGGAAATATGAACTCAAAGAATTGTGGTCTAGCAATGCCATTGGCTTAATCATTACTTGAATGGGAGATTCCAAGAGCATCTGAGTGCTGGATAAAAAAAGAAATGGTGAGCACTCCCTCCTGGGATTGAACCTAATCAGAGACCCTGTTTGAGCTGATCGATGTGCTATCTTTCTGATGAGATGATAGCCCTATGAGCACAGAAGATACCATTTCAAAGAAGAGAAGGGAGTTTAACCATAGGCTACTGTAAATTCCACGGGTAAAATCATATTCATAGCAATTATGTGTGCTAAATAACAGAATATTAGTATATTGCTTTTGCAACCATTTAGGATGCATAGAGTCCAATTGGTAGCCTCAGATTTTGGGCTTTGATAGTTCTCTGATCACGAGGAGTCCTGATTTGCAACTAAGTTCTAGATTTGAGTAATGATACTATATATTTTAAAATCAAAGTTCATCATGATTTTTTTCAAAAATGAACATGCTTGAAAGTGGAAATAGCTTTAAGGAAATAACCTCCTTACACATTAATTCCAGGTTTTGTACATTCATGGTAAATCAGGCAAAAGATATCCTCATCTTTCTGTCTAAGCTTCAATAATCTCAACCTAGCGTTGGTAGCAGGTCCTTGTTGCCTGACCAGCTCGGTGTGCAAACAGGTTCAGGCATCTTATCCTCAGAGCAGTGCTGGAGTCCGGACCTGTTCAGGCTGATTAGCATTGTTGACTACGCTGATTAGAGTTTGTGTTCCACCCACGTAACACAGGATGCTTCTCATTGCAACTAGCATGTGCTCATGGGCTCTGTTAAGGTCAGTGAATTGCTTCATAGTTGGAAAAACCAACCACTGGTTCTTGTAATGGTACCATAATTACAGATGAAGTAACATAAAACATTTTAGTACCATGGATTTTGCTATGTCTTGTAATTGTGCATAATATTTGTATTTCATCTGTTTTTTACCCCATGCTATGTGATTTTGAATGTGTTGGTAGTTTCTTGCCCTTGGATCAGTGAGTTACAAAGTGTTTTAGGGAGAGGGGGTGTTACTGGTACACCCTAGTGCACCCCTAGTGATCAGTTCTTTACTCGGGTTTCCTCAGAGACAGCCCAAAAGGTTAAAATATGCTGGTGACTTCATTTAGCATACCAAATATCCATAAGTGCAGAACAGGTAATAAATGATGATTAAGAATATGTACCAGGGGAAATTGAGCAGATACATACAATATTATACAAACATAGATGTATATTCCTTTAAGCAAGAAATGGCAATACACAGGTCATTGAGAAAGAAGAAATGGTGACAATTTTGCAGTATAAAATGTAGTTAGTGTTCAGTGAGTTTTACCTATTGTTTTAATGGTTAAAGCTTATGTCCGATTAGTACATCTAAATGATAACTTTCAAAACACTCAGTCCAGAGCCACACTTGAATGAAACGGTTCCACCCTTAATATCTACAATAGCACACCAAGGATTTCATAGACTTACAGTTGTGTAAAGGCGAAGCTGTCTTAAGTTGTGATTGACGTTTGACTGACAGGGTGGTATACAATGATATAGTTCCGTACCAAGACTTTTTGAGCTCCTTCTCCCAGCTGTCGAGTATGGGGATATCCTTTAACATGCAACCCTCAATCAGAATGGTTGAGAAGTGACACTTTCTTCAGTCATCTATGCAGGATTGACTTTAAGTTTATCTGGGACACTCCTCATTGCCTTCTTCATTATTGCCTAGTGTCCCTATGCATTGTGCATTGTTATGTATACTGCAGTACTCAGAATTCCACAGGGACTGTTATATTCCCTACAGTCTGAGCCTTAATGAAAGACCATACTGGAGCTGTGTTTGTGATTGCAATCTTATTTTCTGTAGATGCAATCTTATTTTTTTAAGATGCAGATATGAACATAATCTAAACTTTAATAACACCGAGTGCTGAGCCAAAAAAAGAAAAAAAAAATGGCTCCAATACCTGCCCCTGTAAATTGTTTTATATTTAATATATATATATATGCTATATATATGTATATATATATATATATATATATATATATATATATATATATATTACCACGTAACACTGTCTGGTGGAAGAATATTGTACGTGTCATGATTTTTAAACCATATTTTACTCAAATTAATGGTTTTGAGAGGTGAGGAGCAATGGTGTGAAACGCTGTTTAGCTAAGATGGCTTAGGCTTGGTACTGAAGGATCCTTGTATGGTTTAAAATGTCAAAAAGAGCCAGGCTGAAGGGAGGGAAACTGAATCAGATGATTCTATGAGGCAGGAGATTTTTCAGAGCCAAAACTCAACTTCTGGTTATACTAGGGCCAAGGGAATCACAATTAGCTCCTCTCCGATCCAATAATTCTTCTAAAGCCGCATGCCTAATTTGTATGCTTGCACAAGCCTTGTTCTCCAGTGTCAAATCCCATTCTCTGGACTATCGGCCAACATCTCTAATTAAAAATGAAAAGCATTGGCAGATTATCACAGGTCCCCAGAATACACTGGGTTATATGACAACTGGCTTTAGCTTAATCTCTAAAAACCTATAAGATGACATTGTTCTGTGTTTGTATTTTGGGGGTCTGGTAGAGGAACCTGACTTTCTTTATCACCCTTCCCTTTCTGCTTGGGCCACATGACTCTCACAGGCACTAATGTCCCAATAAGTAAATGACCCTGATAAAAATATTGACGTCTATTCAACCGACCTTGTATTAAAATTAATTTTGCCAGAAAATAACAACCGTTTAATAGAGTGTAAGGATTGAAAATGATATTGTGTTGTGAGTCAAATCTGTTGGAAGCAGTAACACACAAAGAAGCTTCAAGGCTGTAGTAAAAAGAATACAGACATAAACAAAGATGATAAAGTAATGGGGATATTGCCTTTAATAGCTATTGATGCAGGGAAAAGTTTAAGGTCATAACTTTAAGGATCTAATGAGACAGAATATGTAATGAGAGAGCAAGCATTAGCAAAATAAATGCAAATATAACACGTATTATTATACTCTGTGGTTTCAGATACTCAATTTATCATATCGCAGTTTTTATGCTTTACAATAGCCATATATATATGTTTGTCCACAATACAAATTACGATACATATTTTTATTCTAGAAAGCCATAGTATTGACTATGTATCTTAATTGAATCTGATCTGATCACTAGGGATATGCTTTTCCACTCTTCTCAACTGATAACTTCCTAAATACCTGAAGACTGTCTTCTTTTCACCAGCAATTCAGCAATACTTAATTGCATTCTGAATTGGAGATCAGGGCTATGGACCAATAACCTTGATGTTTCCACCCCAGAGTTAAAACATTTCTGCATGCAAATAATACATAAATGAATAGGGGGTGTTAAACCCTATGGGCACCACTGTATAGTATGTGCATATTTAGCATTATTACTTTTACCATGCCAGTACATCTGTGATCCTAAAAAAAACAAAAACATATTTGTTCAGAATTAGCAAAACAATTTGAAACCAGCCTGTCTGTTGCCTATTGAATAACAGGACACTTGATTGAATGTAAGCTGTGAATGGTGCAATGAAAAGTGCTAAACACTGGTTTTGCAAACCTTGCACAATTGTCAGTCTTGAAAGAAAAAAAAAAAACTTTTCAACTTCCCTAGCTGTGTGCACTGAAGCTGGCATCCTATCAAAGCAGAATGGATAAAATAAATAGGTTTTGCGAATCATTAATTGATGTCTTGCATGGATATATACATTTTCTATCTGCCTTTGATGGGTTCTGCTTTGCAATTTTACACTTGGGCTGCCTGAGCTAGCATTTCTACATGCTTTAGAAGGTGAAGGACCGTGTACATCCCATGTTTTTGTATTAAATCAGCAAACCAAATTAGGAACACATTATATCTGTCCTTCCTGTTTCAATGCATTTTTGAAATCCTTATAAACAGACACAGACACCTACTGCTTTCTGTACTGATCTTATACAGGGGATGGGCAGCACTCTCGGAACAGCTGCCATAATACTGTCAATAGAGGGCAAACATAAAAATCAATTACAGGACACATGCATTGATAATAGGTGTTGCTAATGTTAACCTGTTTTAGAAGTACACTGTAGAAGACACTGGCCAAAAAGTTTGTCTAACTGACTTGGTTTCTTATAATTTTATTCCAAAGTATCCCCAACACTACCTAGAGTTTGAAAAGTGTTTAACAAACCATGGTCTCCTTTGTTAAAGCTGTCCATGTATAAAAGTAGCATGCCATTGATCCAAGTAATTGAAAGAGTCAAAGTCAAAATGCTATAGATGTATTTTAACTTGCATGTTTTTTTTAATTAATTGTGGTGAAATAAACAATAAGGTATCACTCATATTTGCAACTTATGATGGATCTGAAACCTGACATCCTAAAATCAAGCTTCCCAGAGGTTTAGGTAACCCCTCCAAACACCTGGGGTTCTTGATAGAGCAATCTGCTGTTTGTATAATAACTGATCTCTCCCAAGAGACCGGGGAACATTTCCCTCTAATGCTTCTAATTAGAGGTTTACCAAAATGTGAATTGCAGACGTTCTCCTTACAATGAATCAGCCCTTTTGAGCTGCAATCATTGCATGGTAGGGTGACCGGTTGGCTGAGTTCCATTTTGCCATTTAATGAGGAATTGTTTCTGCTTGAAATCTAACATTTATTACGCTTATCAAACATATTTTTTATGTTCATTCTGTAATTTTGAAGTAGAGCTCTGTACTGTTTTTCACTATTTGGGGGTAATACATTGTCATTTTTAATGTATAGTCTGATACATTGATTGACTGATCACATGTTGAATTACACATGCTGCTTCTCTTAATTTATTGTTTTTTAACATGTGAACACATTTCTAGTGCTACATATTTTTGAATTGAAGCCAAATTTTTTTTTTTTTTTTTTTTTTTACATAAAACAATGTTATCAGCTATTTCTGCCAGATCCTTTTAAAGTCTCTCCGGAGCTGAAAGTGGGGTGCTTGCATTAAACACAGCTAATTAAATACACTTCTAATTTATTCTAATCCTCAGATTTGTGGCTGTAATGGTCCATATTTTTGAAGCAATGTACAGCTACATTTTAATATGTGATCTATGCTGATAGACATAATCAAGAGACTTGATCTGTTGAGCTGTCCATGGTGCTGAACCAGCAGCCCTCAAGTGCTTGGGCTGAGAGACTTGCACACTTTCACGTGCTGATTTGCATGGAACGTAGGAGTCATCACACATCTGCCTCAGATATCTGCTTCTTTCCATCTTTCTGGTTGTATCTGCCCAGGTTCAGTTTAATTGAATGTATGTTTTTGAAGTATTAGGGGTGGTGCTTTTTTAAATTATAGTTGTGGGTGTGATGTAATGGGTTCTGGAGAGCTTGGTTATATCTTTAGTGGATTCCTGTTCACATTTCCTAAGTTTGTCCAGTAGGAATGCCAGTAAGTGATTATATTCAATCTCACAACCTAACCATGAATGCTTAGGGGTTGATTTGATCAACCTATACCCTACCCGTCACTGCCATTACACACCCGTAGGATGTGTTAGACAAGTTTCTTGATTATGTGACTCCTTATAACATTAGATTTTCATAATTTGTTTAACTGTCCCTGTCATCATGATGATTCAAGTACTGTGGTACTTTCACCTGAGTTCAGGAGCTGCTCTTTAATAGTTCTGATGCACAGCTATGGCCAAAGGTTTAACACCACCATATAGAATCAACACATTTTGCTTCATTAAAAGTCAAATGAAACCTGCTACTTAATGTTACGTTAACATATTCAATTGCATTCCGCTTTGTAGTTCTCCATATACCAAAAACTGACAAATTAATAAATGTAACATTTCGAAATCTAACATATCTATACTGTACGACTATTATGGCGTCCGGCTGACTTTTGCGATACCCTTTTTGTAGTGTATTTGATTCCATGATGTTAAATAAAGAGTCTAAATTATATTCATATTGTTATTTTATTTTTAAATTATGTCTCAATCCTAAAATTCTGATGTGATGCAAAAGTTTTGGCCATAGATCTATGTATATCACCCAAACTGTCTTTAAAGAAGTAAGCCATCTAGTGATCTGCCACTTTGGATGTAGTTTCCTTTTGTGTTTCTGGTAATACACTGTTGTGCCTTAAATGATGCTGCAGATTTAAACTTGAATACTTTATACTAGTTGGCTGAGGATATAGCTGATGGTAACAGTAATTTGGGATCAAGCGTTTCAAACAAACCTGTTTTTTTTTTTTAGGCTGATGTATTACATGAGGGTTGGGAAGCATTGACTTTAAACCTAAGTTTTAGGGTTTTTAAAAAAATGCAAACTCATTTCATCAAACCTGCCTGACTGTTATGCAAAGCATGGCACATCAAAGTCTACATTTGCATCTGTTTAGTCTAAGGATTTAGCGGGTGTAGAGGAATAAACTAAACAAATAACAAATAAGCCAATTGCTGACTGTGTTAGCAACATATTTTATATGTTAAATTTAATTCCTTGCAGCATTACTGCAAAGCTTGCAAAATGATTGCAAAACGTGACTCCAAAATCAAATCTGCGCCTCTCAACTTGAGCTGACCAGACGTTGACAGAGATCAGACCTTTAAAATATACTGTACAAAACACTGACTGAATGGCAAGGCCCTAATCACAAAGCTGAGATCTTTAAGACTGTTTTTTTTTTAAATGTAGTGTTTAGGAATCTTTATAGTAAGCTGTTTAAAGGAAACAGGTTTGAAATAACACAGTTTAATTTGTATTTGTATTATGTTTCTTGTTTAAAATCACTTTGTATATCACTTTCTGCTTCAGTTGTCACATCGTGGTGACTTTATAAAACCCAGGATAATGCACTCTGTTGGTGTTTTTCATTGTTTCATACTGAAGTAAGACCAAGGGAGTGGCAATATTGTGGTGAACAAGTCCATACACATACCTTTATATGTAATGAAGGTGTCTACTGGAGCTTATAACTGGGTTTATATAAATATATAAAAATAAGGAAGTGTCAATAGAAACCTTTGAAACACATTAACCACTGGTGCAGGTCTGTCACCTATAATTATCTCCAAGGGATATTTCCCTGTGTATTAGATAACTTTTCTGCTTAGTAAAATCTGGGTAATGGCTTATTCCAGATTTTTTTTATTTTTTATTATTGAATCAAAATGCAGTAAAGTACATTAAATTCTTTCTGTGAAATGTCACCAACGAAAATGAATGATGAGATGTATGTGAAATAAACATAATTTACATAAGGCATGTATAATATATACATTTATATTAAATACATATTAAATAAATATGATTTAAACTTCATAAAATGTTCTTTGCGTTCAGTATTTTAACTAAGGCAGGTAAAAGTTATTTATTTTCAAAGTTATAGCTGAAAATAGTTTCTGTTTTGTTGTCGTTTCAAAGCTTTCCTGTTAATAAGCAATTTATAAGCAAGTGAAGGCCATTGTTTACCTTGTCACTCCTTGTTTATTTTCTACACTGTGATTTAAGCTTATATCAGGGAAACTGAACATTTTTCACTGTCCATTTTCTCTTGGACCATGCATGGCACCATAAACTTTGAAATTAGAAATTAGGAAATGCCAAAGAGTTTGGCTGATCTAGCCTTCATTATACTGTCAATGATTGGACCCTGGAACTGAAGGGCATACAGAACAACTTGGTACCATTACAAACATCATAAAAAGGCTCTTTGGAGTTACCATCAAAACACCTTTCAGTAAGAGTGTATACTTAATCTTTTAGCTTGTAGATTTCATCCTCCAAATGCGTTTTCCTTCATTTTGCAAATCTGTTAATTTATCTGTAATAGGTAATAAGGAATCAATGTTGTGTTTGGAAAGTCACTGTGGAATATCTCTGAGATATTGATCGATATGTAGGCGATAACTGACTGCCATTACAGTATAAGTGGACATCAAAACACCTTCCAGGCACAGATTACAATTATTCAGCACATTTCCGCAAATGCTTATCTTCATAGACACTTGCTGTGACTGAAAAAAATAAATATAAACTGGTATAATACTTCATTCTCCCCTAAAATATTCCACCGTGTCAATTTCTCTGTAGTATGCTATGGCCTTGCAGATTATAATACACTTTTTTTGTTATACATACTTACTCTCAAGGGTTAGCAAGGCATTGGTATTTTATGTTATAAAATAAAAATAAATAAATAAAGATAACACATTTCAGCACTCCGGAGTTCAGAGTCTTCAGTCTTGTTCTGGCAGCAGAGGTCTAGCAGCAGTACATTTTTCAGTTACACAGATTGATGGCAACACAATATGAAGCAGCTGCTACTTGTTTCCTAAGGACAACACTGAGGCCACTGGAGATGGAATTACTCCTGGTGACCAACAATGTCCAGGTGATCTCCAGCCTGCATAGCAAAGCTGACATCTCCTGACCCTCAGTGCATGCCTGCCTCCATCCAAAGCACCATCCTTCATGGATGGAGTTACGAGCAGCTTTATCTGGGTGACAGTGATGGAAGAGACAGCTGAGACATGGTGGTAGACTGTGCTGTTCCTTTAAATCAGAGACAGGGTTAGGAATAACTTAGGTTGGAAGACAAAAGGAGCCATACATCAGCTGGCAGTAGCTTTGAATGTCAGTTTGAACTGAAATTGAACAGGTCCTGAAGACATGGCACCTGTCTTGAATCCTTAACAGAACTAAAGCCCACGGAATCAATGGAGGAAACCAGTTCATCCCTCAAGAAATGGGTTTTAAAAATAAACAGCACAAGACCATTCACTGGCTTTTTGAACTTACCTGATTCTGTTTTGTTTGGAATGTAGATAAAATGAAAACACATTTCTCAGTTTGAAATACAACACACTTCAATCTCCACAAGGAGACATCAAGGATGCTGAATTTTATTAACAGATAAAGCAGAATCATTTCACAGCAGCAAGTGCTGCCGGCTGCTGATCTTAAATGAAAAAAGAATCTGTGTATAAAAAGAATCTTGTGAATATTTAATAATTGCACTCTAACCTTTTAGCTACTGATACAATACACTATAACACCTTGCTGCTTCTTATTAGAAACAAACACCCTAGTCTACATGTATCTATATCATGTAAAATTTAATTTCCAAACAAAACTTCCAGTATTTTTTAAGCTAGTGCTGTTCAAACAGTAGGGCACAGGTGTGTGTGTGTGTGTGTGTGTGTGTTTGTATTTCAGCTTCATAAAATCCCCCAGGGAAGCAGGAAGGATAAGCTTTCTTAAGAAATACAGATAAAACCTCATCTTAAAAACACTGAATGGCACTACAGCTTACAAAGCAAAGGATGTTTAGTTTGTCAACAAACCCAGTATAATGCACTCAGTTAGTAAAAAAAACAAACAACATATTTCATATTTGGCCAGGTTAACAATTTGTCTGCCAATTCAGACACAAAACAAGTATTATATATCTGCTGTTACCTTTACGAGGACGTAATTGAATTGACTCCCACAGTATATTGGTTTACTGCATGGATGAAGTTAACACATTTTGTCTCAAGACACTCTATTTTTCTGCATCCATGTGCCTGTGAATTGTGTGACAAGGGCAAAGAGATAGAGAGTTGGATTTCATAAGTGTATGTATCTGTCAATCATCTGTCTCCCTCTGTTCCTCTGTATGTCTCATCTAAAGATAAAAGCTCAGGATACTCAACCCTGAATACCACTTTTCCATTGCCTGCTGCTATTATCTGGACAGTCTTGTTGTTAGCTGTGGATTAGAGACTATGAGATACCGGTACTGTAATTCCAGAGCGATTGTTGATTAAGAATGGCAGAGAATCCAAAACAAGTACAAGAAACAGGAAGGCCTGCTGTGAGGGATGGGTTCTTCTATTACAAATTGTTAAGTTCCTGTAGGCCGAAGTGCAGTGTTTGTTGTTATACCAAACACACATCAGTACTGTATGTAACATAAGCAAATCGCAAGGTAGATTTGATCGTAGAGATGCAGTTACAACCTTCTGAAGTGAAGGATTCCCACGAGACAACATTTTGAGGGTTTTCGCTGCAAAGCCTGGTTTGGGACCATTCTGTTTATCAATGCCAGTTATGTTGTTTGCAGTTCATTAACAGTTTGCCAGCTTGAGTCTGCACCCTTCCTTACCTAACGAAGTATGCAGCAGATTCTGAGTCTTAATCTGGACGGGATGATAAATTGCAGTGTTACGCCATTTTCAATACTGCCAAATTGCCCTCTAAATTCCAATTCCCTGCCACTTGTGCCAAGCGAGAGAGTTAAAGTGGCAAGTGCTACAAGGGACGTGTGTTTGTCAGGAGTCATTGACTTTATGAAGATGAAAAGTCATGCAAAGTCAAGCAAGGGAAAAAAACATACCAGCTACAGATCATGATTTGCTAAAACATTGCCCTGTATGTGCAGAGATAATACAGCTCTGGCATCAAAAAAGGGTTTTACAGAAGCAACGTTTAAAATGACACCTGCTTCGCCAAGGGACCAAAATAGCAGACTTAATTTCAAAACTGTTCAGTTAAAAGCACTGCTGATGCACGATAAATGTCTTTGAAAACAATTGGATTGTCTTTTACTTCTGAGACATGTTTTGAATCCCTCCTTGAGAATGTTCCTGTGGTTCAGCAATTACTGTAACGTAAAAGTCTGGTTCGAGTCAGTTCTTTTTAGTGAATTTCAGTGAAGCTTGTCAGGGCTACTCTCAGCAGATCTTGGTTATTAATAAAATATTGCTTGGTATGGCCTTCACTTACAGTAGAAAGTTGGGCTAGGTTACATCACAGTGGTCAATTTGTGTGTCTTTTTAATGTGAGAAGACATTTTACCCACCCTTTTCAGACGTACTCTGTGCATTTCCTATAGCGTGAGGAATGTGTGTGATATGTGTGTGCTACGTCACATTCTCATGACAATGGAGAGAGAATTTGGAGTTTCTAAACTGCATGTACACCAAGCTTATGAAGTGAAATGTAGTGCAGCCATTCTACCCTGTTCCCAAATGGCTACCTTTCCCTGCTGCATAAGCTCAAAAACCATCATTGTTCATTAGAGTGTAATTTATTCATGACAGCGCCATCATTCCTTCATAGAATTCTCTCTCTCAAACATGGCTGCTTTCTAAATTGCTAAGGCTAAGCTGGAGCAGACCCAAACATTTTAAATCATTTAATAATTGCTAATGGGAAAGGTTTTTTTTTTGTTCAGAAGAAAGATGAAGCCCAGAGACAAAAATAACCCTTTGGGACAAATGATTCCAAGTAATCTTTTGCATTTGAAAATGCTGGGTCTGTGTAAGGTCTGAAAATGTTACGACGTAGAAAGGAAATGTTTGGGAGTACGAGTTGTCTGACAGGTAGTTAAGTTTAACGTGGTAGAATATAAATGGACATAAATATTGGTTGAACAATACATCTCCTAGGTTATAACACCACCATTAAAGGCTGTTCTTTGAGTGTAGTTTTTGGAGTACACTTTTGTGTTGCTCTCCTCACTAGGCTAGATCAACCAAAATGATGCTTTTCATCTAAGCTTGTGTTGTCCTCATTACCCTTTAAATTCAGTTCAAACCTGTAGAGCCACCAGGAAGATTCAGTTTAAGAACAGAGATAATGATTTCAACAAAAGCGCTGCACGTATGTCGATTCGTTCACAACCATCTTCAAGGCCACTGTTACACAATTCTGATTTTCACCTACAACACATGCTATCATTTAATTGAGATGTTTTTTCTTGAAACATTTATATTTATTTATTTTAATTATCACCTTGTTTTTTATAACCACTAAAATAATTAGTGTTTATATTTTATAATAATTTATTGGCATCTCTTCTTAACTTGTACTGCGCTTTGACTATGCTAAATTCCCTTATACAAGTTAACATATTAAAAGCATAATGAACTCTAATAAAGCATAACGTATGTAAGAACTGCAAAGCCCATAGAGATATGGTAAAGCACATTTAAAAGCATGGCAAACAATGATAAAGTATGGTAAACGCGTAGCATAACCATGGGAAGTCTGCACAATTACTG
The DNA here is from genome assembly GCA_030684275.1 of Acipenser oxyrinchus oxyrinchus. Taxonomy (NCBI): domain Eukaryota; kingdom Metazoa; phylum Chordata; class Actinopteri; order Acipenseriformes; family Acipenseridae; genus Acipenser; species Acipenser oxyrinchus. The sequence continues at coordinate 9,200,656 of CM060268.1, forward strand.
AGGTAAACTTCTTTAACAGTCCCCCAACATATCCTTCTTACCATAGAGCAACATGATTCATCCAAGCCAGTGCAATGAAGATTTGCAATATTTATAACACAATGCTTTAAGTGCAGCAAGCCACCCCATTAAAAACCATCTGCCACAAAATGTTACAAGATATGAGTATTAAACAAAGCAAAACCTTATTTTCATAGACAATGTGTGTTTGGGTTCTACACCATTATATCTGCAAGAGCTCCCCTAGAAATGTTATCCTGTGATAAATTCTGTAATACAGGCTCCAAGCAGCTTGTAATTCCACATTTAATGAATAGCTAAAGAAATAATTTATCTGCAGAACAGAAGCAGGAGAAAGATGAAATGCCTTGAAGTCATGGAAACAAACATCTCATTAATTTTTAATACTCTACTTAATACAGAACATGATCTTTGAAAAACGGTAACAATCTTTCTAGTTGCATTCATTTTAAAGAGAGATTTGGTTGTGAACAGGATTAATCTTGCAACCTACTCAATCAATAAAAGCTGCTACAGATACAGGGGTCCATGTTGTCAGCAGCCTAATACTGATACCTTTTTAATTGCCCCCTGGATCTTGTTTTATATTAATTAGGAGTGTTACTAGGAGGGTCAGTGGTTCACTCCTGACCCTCCTATTAAGACATTTCCGTTGGAGGGAGGGAGGGGGAGGGAAAGAGAGAGAGATAGAAAGGTAAGTGATACAGAGAAGGTGAGAGAGAGAGAGAGAGAGAGAGAGAGAGAGAGAGAGAGAGAGAGAGAGAGAGAGAGAGAGAGAGAGAGAGAGAGAAACCCAGACAGACACACACACAAGGATGGAAATAACACTTTCACCAATTCCTAGTAACCATTAAATGTATTGCACTAATTCAGTTAACAGCAAGAAATCGTTAGTCAATGAAATGATTATTAAAAGTACATTACAAATACTAAAACTGTTAAAAAATACCAGATTTTGCAATATATACATATATTGTATGTAATAATAATGTGATATATTGTAACAGATGTTAGTCACCCTGGATAAGGGTGTCTGCTAAGAAATAAATAATAATAATAATATTGTAAGAACAAATACATTTCACCTGCCTTGAAAAGCACCATCTTGGTAATCTTTTGCCATTAGCTTGTAGATCCTCATCCTTTTTGTTTAAAGTAGTATCGATCCCCCTTTGAGTGTTCTTCATTTTTATTTTAATTCAACATGTGTATATCAGTTTTGTGTTCTTGTTTTCAAATATGTATCAATATCTGAAACAGTTACAATTATTGCTGTAACAATAATGCTTACTGTGGATGTTCTGAATACATGGTCAGTCCTGTGGAAGAAATAGATTATACTCATGGATCTGTTGCCTTCACAGAGCTGGACTTCAAAGCTGGGAGGGAAGGAGAAACAGGTCACACAACCAGGGCTGGCTTAGAAAAATGGAGAACCGAGGAAGGGAGAGGTGAGCACAATGCACACAAGGACAGGGACTTAGTCTTTGTCTGTTGATGCAATATAAAAAAAAATCAGCTTGTGTCAGACAAGAAGGCAATAACAGGAAGACCCTAGCACTGGCAGGCATGTCTGTCCTAGACCCCAATTTAGCTTGCTTAGACTGCTTGACAAATTGTCTTTTGGGCCTCTTCATAGACAGCAGTGCTGTCTGTCATATCAATATAGACATACTCTCCACAATAACACTACCTGGAATAGGGTAGTGCTTACCTAGGCATCTTACTCTCTCTGGGATGATAGGCATCCTGTTCAAATGCACAATTAAAAGTACAGAAGATCTCAGAAGCACAATCTCATTGTGTTTGAAATAAAGCAATTGTCTGACCACCTTGTGGTGTTTCTGATCAACCTTTCCTCGCACACCCATACAGTAACCAGTTGCTAGGAGACCACCACTGAATGGGCACTCACTAAGCTTATTGATTTTACATTTTTTTTAAGTTAACAGTACCACATGAATGTAGTTCCAGAACATTAAAAACTTATCTACAGTGGTTATGGGGTGCCTTGGTTGGTCAGTGTTTTCCATAGAGCCATGTACTTTTTCCTTTCTTCTTTGCTGTAACCTGGCAACATGGTAAGGTACTGGATTTATTTATTGAATAACAGAGCAGCATTTCAAAGTTAAATAATAATTCTACACAAAAAGCACTATAAACAATAGCCACAGGCCAAAAGTGACCAATTCCTAATTTCTACAAGATCAACCAAAGCATACTGTAGCTGCTGACAGTTTTTGTTTTTTATGACATTTGGGTTTAGAGATTGTTGAACAGGAAGTCTGATTGAAGTTGTCTGTTGAAAATGTAGTTACATTTAGAGTAAACATTTCATATCTGGGTTTGGGATTATTTTCTTTATTGTGTCTGAGCTTGGATTGGTGTCTAAAATTGAAAATAGTAATATTAACTAATATTGAAAAAGGAAAGGCTAACTGCTAGGTTTTAGTGTGGCATAGTTGATTAGTTGAATGGAGTACATCAGAGAACTTAAGTAGAGCAACATTCTGAATGAAAGAATGAAACATGAGTTGTACTACATAAATGCTTTAATGCATAAGATTTTAGCTTTTCTCGACTACCATAAGTCACTGGTCAATGATATATCAGCTCAAAATAATATAATAACTAATTGCCTGCCATTTCAAAAAACAATGAAGTGCTATTCAGAAATGTGCATTTTAAAGAGCAGCTTGTTATGCATCTGGAATCTCCTGTAACTAAAGTATTTTATGTGTTCTTTTGGAGTCACTTTGTATATCATTTTGTGTTTCAATCCTCACACCCTGATGACCTTTGAAAACTTCATGTGTCCTCAAAATGGATCTTGAACATGTCTACCGCTATAACCATTGACCTGTCCTCCTGCAATACTCTGGTCCTATTACACCAATAAGAAATACCTCTCAGAACTAATCCTGTAGGTGTGTACCAGCTGAACTTAGAGAAGAGGCCATAGGCACCATCATGTGATGACAGTGACAGAAGACGATATACAAAGTGAAGAATATCCATTCCAAGTGGCTCTTTCAGCTGAATAAATCCTCAGATCCTGTATTGAAATACTGTAATGCGAAAACAGCTGTCAGGGTAAGCAAATATCTATACTGTACTCATGCAGGCCTGGCGTTGATTATGCATACTGGAAATGAATGCGTAGCTGAGTGCCTGTATACACATGCTTAATACACACATCTCTGAATACCTCTTTATAGTTTGGAGCAACATGCCAGCTAACACACTTGTATGAAGCATATGACTGACCTGCTTTGAGATGTTACAGAGGAAGAAGGTATGACACCAGAGCCGAGAGATCTGAATTTAAATCAGATGTATGCAAGGACATCAGTTGAGTTTTAAAAAAATAAATATTGTCCTTTCTTTGAAAATACCTCACAGAGTTGCTTTTGAAAGCCGATGAACACTAGGTTTGGTCTGTGGTACACAGTAGTAGTCCTGAATATGCCCTGTATGGACTTGAAAGTAGCTTTCGACTGAGCATAATATTTAAAGTACCAGTGCTTCCTCACTTCTTCCACAGACCTGTGCCATTGCATTGAAGCCTGCTGACTTTCACTGTGCTTTGCAACCTGTCATTACTAATAGATAGTGCTACTCTCTGAGATGATTCAATAATAGATTATGGAACGGGTACCAGTAGTTCCCCTTAATACATGCATATAATGAAGCATAGTCTTTGCTCTACAATGACAGTGAAGAGATATTTAATACTATTACAGAACATTTGTTTTTTTTTTTTAAATCTGCACAAAATCAGAAAAAGAAAACATAAACCTTGATCCTGGGCACACACTTCTAAGCCTCATGCCTGTATCTTGTTGTGAATAGTAACCATATAATCTTCTGAGTTCATTCACCACTCCTGCAGAGTGAGCATTGCCCTCTGGAGAGAAGAGTCTTTTAACTGAGCCACAGATACAAATGTAAGCTTACTGTCTCTTATTTCCCCTCTCACTTAAGTCTGTGATCATTCTGCCACTGAATGTTTCTTTGTAGGCTGTAAATCCGAGTATGAAATGGAATACGTTCACCTTTAGACTGTTGGGTTTTTGCTGGGAGTCTGTTCATTGGAAGCCTCAGCCGCATTGTAAAAGCCAGTTTAAGGTCTCAGAATGGTTTCTAAATACTCACTCATTTTAAAACAGCTGTCTGCCTCTTGTTAACAGGGGTAATACTAACTGCGCTCTCATATAACTGGCTCACAAGCTAGCCACCGCTTGACGAATCATTGCGAGAGACCATGCATTTAGGTTTTTTTGTTGTACCAGCTTGGTATACTGTACATACATGCATCTTGTTGTTACAATGATGGTCTACTGTTCTCATAGTTACGAGAAACTGGGGTGGAGCAGTGGTGAGCATGAAAACATCAATGGGTAATCTTCTATGCAACTTTTTTCTTGTTCTGTCTCTATTCTGTTTAGAAGGCAATAGCCATGCACAGTGATATGTATACACATGCACATACACATGCACATATACTGTGTTTTTTAAGGCTTTACTATACTATAAAGACTGTGCCAGCATAATCCAGTAGGCCTGTGGTTTAGCGTAAAGGGTCTGATATGTAGGTCCTCCTGAATGAGGATGTTTGCATTCATGGCACTGAGATATTTTTGCATCTAGCTGTGCATTTAAGCAATCCTTATATTTACACCAATTTTCCTCTGTTTCACACTGTGGCCAGGAATTATCTTAAATCAAATGGGTGCAACCTCTTTCTGAGTCAAACTCGAAATGGGGCAGCACTATAATCAATTGCTTCAAGAATCTAATAAATTGCATGTGTTGGCCGCAGCTTCTATTAACAGCAAAATCTGTCTGTCTCGCTTTCTCTCTTCCTCTCCTCTGCCCACTTGTCTCTCCATCTCTTTCTCCCATGCAGAACTCATCTCCACTCATTTCCAGTATGTATTTTTTTTTCAAACTAAGGCTTGTGATTTACACTTTTACTAACTAATGCTTATGATTCATACTCATGCTGGCTAGCTGTTCAGAGGAATTTGTTTCTACCTTCATTGGCTCTGATTAGATGCAGTTTTAGTAACTAAAAGCTGCATGTCAAGGACTCTGGGATATAATGGAGACACCAGTATGCATCAGAATCTGTCTCTACAGTATGTGCATATATCAAACTCACATTTTTACTTCTATCTAGAGAAACTTGAATAGGTCATTCTACATCTTACAGCATTTAGGGTATCAGGAAGTAAGGAGATGCTTGCCCATCTGTGTATGTTACATATATACTGTATGTATGCCACTTTGACATTTTCACTTGTCTCGGAAGAACCGCTTGTTCAGTGATGACATTCATAACTACAACTTGTTGTATTTACAGTGTTGGCTGGGGACGAACTATATGTTAATAAGATATTGTACTTTACAGATAGTATTATATGGAGCATTTTAGTTCTCGAGCAATGGATTTATAAACTTTCATCGTTAAGTCATTGCAAAAATAAATAAAATAAAATAAACAGTAAATAAAAATTGTAAAACATGCTACAGAAAAAGAGTGGGTAATAATGATGAATTTAGATAGACACTTGACCCAACACTGTTAGCATCCTGGTCTGTTCCACACAGCTTTGGGCTGTTTTAGGAAATGCCAGACTAAAGACATGGGCTGAAAATAGATTTTGAAGAATGTAGTTGTCCTATAATGTCAGATAGATTTGGGCATAGAATTCTAGCAGCAGTAAAACATCTCTCGTTTTTTTTTTTTTGTAAATCCAGTCTAGCCTTAGGAACCTGCAACCAGCTTACATAAAAGGACCTATGTCAGAAATAAATATAACCAATTCCAGTGACAATCTCTGAGCTCTTTGGTGGCATATGTATTGAAGTTTGGTTAACACCTGGTATTAATAACATACATTTTTGTGTTTTCATTATGTCTACTACAAACTGGACTAGGACTGCTAAATTAACTCTCTTGGTGACTGCTAATACAATATGATGTGAACAGGATGTGGCTGATTTTGTGGTTATTGCACTGGAAAGCCACTAACCCATTATTCACAACCTAAACTTTGAAACTTTCCTTTTTTATATTATCTACTGGACTCTTTCCTTCATTTCTTTGAAAATGACAAAATAATGAGATTAGGTCAATTTGTCCTCCCTTTAAAATGGCAGCACATTATTTTTCTTCCCTTAGCATTGAATTTGTGTGATTAAAGAAGTGACCTTTCCACTAAAGGAAAAGAAAACAATGCATTAGTTAAAGGCCTACATGAATCATCTAATTTGCAGGTCTATGTCTGAGAAATGATATGAAAAAGATCAAATACGTTTTTCTGTTCACAGTTGGGACTTTGATTCAAGATACATACCGTTCCCATAAGGCCGTTCTATAAACATAATTGGAAAATACAATACAGTGTATTTAAAAAAAAAAAGAAAAGAAAAAGAAAACAAATCACTGGAATGTGTCTTGAAAAACGTCTTATTTAATAACCCAACACGCTGGGCATTAGAATTCTGCCTGTGTGACATACAAGTAATGGTAAATGTGTACTATCAGCATGGGAAACGTCAGGTAAGATGCAAAATGACCATATCAATGTATAATGGCATATGAAAGGGTAATAGCTCAATCTGTTAAATGGAAGAGGGTGATAAAGTACTTAATACAAATGATCCATACATTACTCCAAATCCTCACTTTCACACAATGATCAGAACAAACATTGAATATGATCTACTTGTACTGTACGTCCATTATAACTTACTGCTAAAAGAAGCATTCTTTTTCCTTTTCAGCACAACATGGCTGATGATTTAGAATGAGTCTGAAGTGCCTTTTCAAAGATGTATTTGATTTTACATCTAGTACGCTTATAGATATATTATCAGTGAGACATTAGTTTAAGGACTGTATATAAACCAGCTCTCGATTAACCTTCAATAGAAAGTCCAGGTTGAATAAGCCACTCAGTTATCCACGCACTGTTATTTCAAACAACATAAACTAGACTCTTGTGTCAGGGAAACGCAAAACCTTTGGTGACAGAAAGCTTTTTCTGCACACATTCCAGAAATAAAGACCTTGCCAGTGAAGGGACATCTGACAAGGTAAAATAAAATGAATCAAAATACATTTAACAACACACAAGCCTCAAACTCCAGTCAAAAAGTCATGACAGTTTACTCATCCAAAAATACAACATTTCTATATAATGGACCCTATAAAGATTATTTATGAGTTGAAGTGCAATTAGTTATCATTCCTCTAAGCCTGTTCTGCTGAGTGTAAGAAGTCTGTGATTTAGACACCTACACTTGCTAAGTGTTTAGTATCTGAACTAACAATGGCATTTCACAATCTTACAAGTTAACCACTGTTTCTTGTTTGCCAGCCGGCTGGTGATTATAATGTTGATTAGACTACTGAGTGAGTGAATACAATCCAAGTTACATGTCATTTACTTCAGACGAATTACAATTTCAAGAGTGTCTCATCGTCTGTGTGGTTTAACACCAATGAAAGGAGTCAGATTTAATTGAGTGTACATGTATTGTATTATAATTATAATAAAACACAATCATCATTTTTTCTGCAACTTGATGCTGCTTAACGTCAAGAATGATTGCCAATCCATGCAAATATACTGTGTAAAGAAAATACCAGATGACTTTCAATTAGGTTTTGCTTTATCAGATAACCCTAACTGTTTACTCTCTCTACACACATTCACATGATTCAAAGGAGTCCCAGCAATTGGAAGACAGATATATATTTTTTAACCATCCACCATGGTTGTGACTGTACTTTTCATTATTCTACTTTTTAATGGCTATTTACTATCATGTCTGGTCTTGTCGTTGCAAACTCTCCAATTGTATCTGGGACTCATTCACAGAAACTGCTGTATTTAAACCTAGACATAAGAAAGACTAATTATAAAAGTGCCCAGTCAGTCTTTGATGTTGTTTTGAGACAATAAGACTGTCATGTGTTGTGCTACCTCATATGATAGAAGCCGCTTTTAAATTGAGAGATATTACTATGTTGTTGTTGAATTTCCTAAAATCAAATCTGCAAGTGTAAAATGGCGGAGGCTGGGCGCAAACCGGCAACCCTGCGCACTGCAAGCAAGCGCCTCAACCACAATGCAAAAGAGCCAGACTCTTAACCATGTAGCGATCTGCAGGGGTGCTCAGGGTTCTCTGTCTCCTTACATTTCTTACTGCCTGTCAGAGATAAAAGAAAGGCAAATGGAAGTGACATTGGACTGAAAGGGGACTGGACAGTGTCTGGAATGACAGTGCATCACTCAACACTGCCCTTCACACAAGTATCAGACAGTTCTGTATGAAGTTAAGTGATATGGGTATGAGCGGAACATTTGATTAGATTTTTTTTTTTTGTCTGCCTGCCTGCCTGCACTAAACACAGATGGGCTATTTTCAAGAGGTACGGAAATTACTGTCTGAAATAACAGATATTACTGCAGATGTTCATGACTGGGGAGAGGAGCCCCAGAGACAGCAATTCACTTAAATTGTGACCTGCATGTCTTTGAAGGTGATGTCAAGGCAGAACAGCTGAAACTCAGCAACCTTATGCCACAAATAATGAATCCCTTATCACCCATGTGATATATATATATATATATATATATATATATATATATATATATATATATATATATATATATATATATATATATATATATTGGAATGAAAACCAGAATTAACTAATTTTGCTTCATAAAGTTGAATGAAACCTGCTGAATAATGTTACGTTAACATATTGAATTGCATACAGCTTTGTAGTTTTCCATATACTTAATGTAAAACTGACAAAAACGGAAAGATGTGACATTTCAAAATCTAACATGGAATACTGTACTGTACTATTATGGCTTCCGGTAGACTTTCAGCGATACCATTTTAGTAGTTTAGTTAATTATATGATGTTAAATCATGTCTCAATCCTAAAATTAGAGGTGATGCAAAACTTTTGGCCATAGCTGTAGTAGGGATTTCATTACAAAGAGAAACATTTAGTAATGTTAAAAGAGTGATCCCCAGGATTTAAAACCCATCCATTCCCTTCCAGTGCTGAATATCAATTGCATGGGAGGTCTATTAAATTGATTCTAACACAAGCATATCTAAATATTGCCTCTTTTAGATCTCTTAAATGAGCTCCAAGCTTATGTTAATTAAACTGGATACATGTTGGTCTCTCGCTAGTGAATTTCTGTCAATATAAAATGTAAATCGCCAGGGAAGGTTCATTTGAATGATTTCAACGAGGGCTGTATTATATCTGCCACAGTTTAGCTCTATTGCATAAATTGAGTGAAGCAAGGACCAAGGGAGTGAGGAGGTGAGGCTGTACAGCTCAGTAAGTGATATGGACCATGAAGCACCCGTGAAACCACAGGGAGGGCTACATGTTCTTTATAGTCAGATAACTTAGAATAATTAACACAGAACTACCAGACTGTGACTTATCATTATTTGTCAGTATTGTATTCCAGCCAAACATTTTAGTTTTCCCTTTTTGATTAAGATTTAGATCCACTGTATTGCCTATAGTAACCCCATTAAATCTTTTTGCATGGTATGCATGCAATTGCCACAGAGCAATCCCTGTGCAACCAGCCTATAGAGATATAGTCATTTTCATTTTAGCCGTAGCTCAGAAAAGCATACATGAATAATATTAATTGATATGCTATTTACATTTTATTTTGTTGCAAGGGTGCAGCTTGGTGTTCTTACTAAATTTGAAAAAAATCTGTGTGTGGTTTTATTCAGGGTAATGCAGGGCACTACATTCATTAAGGGGGAATTCATTTTAAACAACAGCAGTGCTGCCCATGTGACACAGATCAGGTGACATTGCCAAGTCCTATATTTGAGAGGTCTGTGTTTCTTGTGCTCACCATTATTGAGATAAAGGAATTTAATCATTTTGAGTGCAAAAAATAAAATATTACTAGCACATACTACTGTATTTTTTAATGGTTTTAAGCCTCACAGCCTTTCTCTGTATCATAGTTGGCTACAACTCACAGCACTAGGTATTGTGTTCCATGTTGAGTTGCTGCCATAATGTTGCTCAGCAAGTTATTTAGAATCTTTACATTACATTTAAGTGACAGAGTGATAGTATACTCAGTTGGTCTTGTACTGTTTGGCAGCTGTTGTGGTCTTTCTAATCTAAGATCCTCCGTTTTAATAAAACAAATCAGCCATTCGCCTCAGCAACAGGCTGCTGCAGCTATGCTGTCATGGACCCTTTGTGTGTTCTGTGTTGTGTTAGCACAGGATAACAGGATTTGGAATCCCAATGAAAGTGAATGACAGACAGACTCATATAATAAGCTTGTCAAGCATGTCGTTTTAGTATAATATAGACCAGATTTAGTAGCACAAGCTTTCTGCCAAGTTCATTACAATTAATCCAATATGTTCAGTTGTTACGTAGTATATACCCTATATACCAGTACAATTATCTATCTATCTATCTATCTATCTATCTATCTATCTATCTATCTATCTATCTATCTATCTATCTATCTATCTATCGTTCTTTTTAAAAAAACAACATGGGCAGTTTATATGGAGAGAAAATACACACTGTAGAACTGAAAAGAAGCAGCCAGGCACTGCTCTCAGCCTTTCAAACTGACAACTGATCATCCCAGCAAGGACATTAAACTGTAATCTTGAATGAGATTACAACAAGACAAACTGCCATTCAGAGATATGTCATTCTGCAATAAAAGACCATTAGTTATAATTCACAGTGACACCCACAGTGCTTGACAGGTTTGCATTTCATTTTATACTTTTCTACAGTCCAGAATTGAAATGAAATCATTATTAACTGTGGAAGGACACCATCCTTCCCTTATAAAAGTTTACCATCGTAAGAACATAGCAAAGTGAAAGGAAGCATAGTAAGAGCATGGTAAAGCATTGGTAAGCAATGTTAAGCTCAGAGAGGTATGGTAAAGCATATTAAAAACCATGGGAAAGTACGCTAAACTATGTTAACTGCATTGTATAAACATGGGAAAAGCATACGAAAACTGCAAACTTGCTGTGGAGATTTACAGTTTGACATCCATGTGAAGATGCTAGATTGCATATGGATTTTATAGCCAGCCATTTTCAAAGAAGAGTCATTAGCCTCCCGTATTTTTTGACATGCCAAGCAGTCCCTCAGTTCACAAATTGGGAGAAAAAAACGGGTGTGAGTAATCTCCATATGCATATGCTGTGTCCTGTTAGTTGGTATTGTGCATACCGTTCTGACTGTTGTGTTTGCAGTGCGGTCAATGCTGTTGTGCTTGCTGGGCTACATGTCGCCTGATGTCATGCTTGCTGGTTGCCAGGCTGCGTGATGCCGTGAGTGAGTGAGGAGTGTGTGTACAACCGAGACGCCATCTTAAGTATTATACAGTGTGCAACACAATAAACAAGCTCAGTGGTTAATCTACAACAACACTGTTTCATGTCAGTTTTGTACAATACAACAGCATAATTGAGGTTGTATCTTTGTAAATGCATATTTATTTGATGTTTTATTTTTTCCTCAAATTGCGAGTGGTACATTTGGGCTGTGTCTTAAATTCGAGGGCGTCTTAAATTTGAAGGAATACGGTAACTAAAAACACACAGATTTGTACCCACATAGAGTAGTTAGTTATCTTACAGTTACTCAGTAATGCAGTGTTGTCTTCCAGAGTCAGAAACTGTTAGGGTCACCTAGTTAAAGTATTACTGCTTGGAGTGCAGGGGGAGCCATGCAAGTGTGGTTAAAATTTCTTATTTTTTTACAGAATGGTCTAAAGTTGGCATATGTGAAGAAGTCTTTATGAAAGCTATATATTGTAACGTTTGCGGGGAAAATGAAGGCAGCTCACACAGGATTTGCAGGATCTCGAATTCACGGTTTATTAAGCCGGGACTCTACACCAAGAAGTGATACACTTACAGCTGAGCAGCGTAGTGCTATTCAGTCTGTGACAAATAATAAAATAAAAGAAGTCCAAAGCACACGTTTCGCCATGTGCTACAGCCACTAAGTCTTTGGTTCCTTGTTTCTGTAATCCCGCTTCTGCTCCACTTAGCTGTTTCTATTGCGCTCTTTCTCTCCCTCCAGCTTGTCTCTCTGTCTCAGCAGCAGCTCAGCTACTTATCCCCAGGGCACGCCCCTGTGCATGCCGTCCTGTGCACCAGCCACCAATCCCAGGCAGACACGGCTTTCCGCCTCGATCCCCTGATGGTCGCAACATCTCGTCCCTTGGTTTGTACCAACAATGTTGCAACTGGCTACCACTCACGTGACAAGCCGAGCCCCTGGTTGGTGGTGATCCTCCCATCTCTGACGTTTGTGAGCACCTGCTGCAATTGAACTGTTGACCCTGGATCACAGAACCTTCCTGAACGTGGTTACAGCAGACCCAGGGCATTACAATATATTAGTTGTCAGCCTTTCCCTATTGACACATCAAAAACTATGGAATACTGAAAGCAGTAAATCAGTGAAGGGAACTTATACAGTATAGTATGGTACATGTACACTTTATTCTTAAAATGGCCTCATCATGAATTATTGTAACTAAATTATTCAGGCGTGGAATAATGAGGAAACAGCACTGTATACTTGCCTTGTCGAATAAACCAGGGATTCTTCCAACAAACCCATGATGGACCCACCAACAAACCCATGATGGACCCACCAACAAACCCATGATGGACCCAACAAATCCATGATGGACCCACCAACAAACCCATGATGGACCCACCAACAAACCCATGAGGGACCCACCAACAAATCCATGATGGACCCATCAACAAATCCATGATGGACCCACCAACAAACCCATGATGGACCCACCAACAAACCCATGATGGACCCACCAACAAATCCATGATGGACCCACCAACAAACCCATGATGGACCCACCAACAAACCCATGATGGACCCACCAACAAACCCATGATGGACCCATCATCCCAAACCTGCATGATAGACCCAAACCAGCAAACCACAATCATCAGAAGTGCACAATGAGCAAACATATAAAAGACCAATTTAACTGAAATTTATAATGGACAAATGATCAAAAGTATAGATAGGTTTTGTAATACACTAGAACGGTTTCCATCTCACTTTTCCCACTAACAATTCTTAATGCAAACATGAAAAGTAATAAGAGGTTGTTTAACTTTATGTTTTAAGAAGTTTATTTGATGAATCAGGCAAACACTTAGATGTTCTGTGCTTGTTCAACGCTATATCAATTGACATATTACAATTGAATAATTCAATATTCTGCCCTATTATTGAACCATTGAAGCAGGGTTACAGTAGTAAAAGCCTATCCAGGCCTGTTGCTTTGGATTTTCAGCAGTCTGTGTCAGACCAATGTCTAGTGTAATGTAGGCCTAGTGCTAATAAACAATGAGGTATTTGTCTCAAATAAATTCAAGCTAAAGCCAATATTCTAATTCCAAGACTGAGCTATACAAACTTTGTTCATCTCTGTTTGTTGGAACAAAGAATAAACAGCTAACGTGGAAGCTAAAATGCAATATAAATAATGACAGGCATCCTGCCACTAAGCCTGGCAAACACATATTTAAACAGGATCCCTCCCCATCTCTCTCATTATATCTTCCTAAACAGCAGAGCTTGGAGCATTATAATACAAATGAAAAAAGGGCAGCAGGTTATTAACAAGACTATGGAAGAGTCACTGTTGTGTGTGTGTGTGTTGTGTGTGTGTGTGTGTGTGTGTGTGTGTGTGTGTGTGTGTGTGTGTGTGTGCGTGCATGTGTGTGTGTGTGTGTGTGTGTGTGTGTGTGTGTGTGTCTGTGTGTGTGTGTGTGTGTGTGTGTGTGTGCATGTGTGTGTGTGCATGTGTGTGTGTACGTGCGTGTGTGTGCATGCGTGTATGTGTGTATGTGCATGCATGTGTGTGTGATGTGCATGTATGTGCGTGTGTGTGCGTGCATGCATGTGAATGTGTGTGTGATACGTGCGTGTGTGTGTCTGTGTGTGTGTGTGTGTGTATGCGTGTGTCTGTGTGTGTGTGTGTGTGTTAAAGCATTTGTAAATATTTGTAAATATTAAAGTGTTTAACAAGAAGTAAAGCACCAAAAACTGGTTCATATTTGTATTATTAATAATTCACTTCAGTTAAAAATGTCACACCACAATTGCGTATAGTTATACCGTCTACATGTATTTTCTTACCTGTGTAATACCGTATTGTGTAATACCGTATTATGTGTGTTTTAAACAATTCCTTAATGTTGTTTCTTCGATTATTTACCAGACTTACTAGCTACTTTTTCAATCACAGGGGCTGCTTAATTTTATGCACCCTCTGCAACTATGAGTTAGTAAACATCTCTATAAATAATTGCAGATACTGCAGGGCAGCTGCACACATCTAGTACTTTTTAAATCATACCTTGCCTAAAAGCTGTAGTGTAAAAGGGACGTGTTTTGCTGGAATGGCCAGTAAGCATGGTAAATAATGATCTTAGCAAAAAATGCATAAGAGATAAAAGAACACACATAGTAGTACACTGTATTAGCAGCATTGTTTTCAGTGTGTAACGATCTGCTTTAGAACGCATAACGTTATTAGACAGAATTCAAATACAGTCCTCAGCTGGTTGACACAGTGCCTAGATACTGTATATTCTATTATATAAAGGTTGAACAGTGTGCACGAGTGAGATAGAGACATACACAGGACTGTATTAGCTGTCACAAATCAAGTCGTGTGGGTGCGACGAATTGTATACTGTATGTGTAATGATTATGGGCCGTCAGATAATAGCATCTTCACTACTAAAATAGTTTTCAAACTGCAATAGACCTAGAGCCCTTTGATAACAGAAATGTGATTGTTTTCAATGACTTATTACTGACAATCACATACTTCAGGATGTATTAACCAACCCTCTCAGATCAAATTCATAGTTTTTTTTAATCTTCTTGATATGGTACTGCCAGTTTCTGCATATCCTCATGTGAATTATTGTGTATAATGGAAAAGAACTAGAGGGAAGCCTCTTGAGGAAGGCATAATAAAGCAGGCTTCACCTAAGATACAAAATAATTTAAAAAAACAAAGAAATAACACATTAGTTTTAAATATTTAATAATATAAAAAAATATCTGAATGTGTTATGACTGAAGTGTTAAAAAACAATAATCGACCTTTCTTAAAAATGATAACAGTGTACATAAATTCACTTTTATAGATTATTCAACTAACTGAACACAACAATACATATATACTCTATTTTGAAAATATATCTTATTTAATGATGTTTTTTTATTCTACAATACAGATATCATCTACCTTATGAAATATATTATAACTTTGCATATCAGGCCTGAGCCTGAACGTGATTTTGTATTTGATTTGTAATGAATACTGTACAACATTCTGCATTTGACATAAAACATTTGACTAAAACACGTTATTGAATTTGGTTTTTGGAAACAACAGTATCCTGCATTCTGACTCTATTGAAACATAACTCTAACATTTCTGCATTTTCAACAGTGTCTTTTTAACAGCAAGTTTAACTGGGAGGAGAGAATGACTAGACTAGACAGCACTGTGGCACATTGCATCTGAAACCAAAGTTGCCGCGGCCTGGTTTATAGCTTTAGAGGCTTTTTCGCTCTCCATTTGATGAGTCTGTGGAACCATATGTTATTCTATATATATATTTAAATCAGAGTTGAGAAATATTGTTCCTGCCTTGGTTGACAAATAAAACACAATGTAATGAGTATTAAAATCCCAGGGTTGAATTTAGGTGAACATTCAAGATTTTTATACGACAATACGCAAGCGAGGGGAGATGTCTAATAAGGTGATACCTGTATTGTACAATAGTAACATTATTAGTGTATCAGACATTAGTCTTTTTATACTACTAATACTACACTACTTCTACTACAAATAACAATACTAATAGTAATAATAATACCATATTCATAGATAATAGTATTTAGATACCAATTCATAATTCTTTGGATACTGAGAGGTCAACAGACTAGCACTCTGTTTGTTCTCTGACAAGATTAAACAGAACAATGGGGAGATATGTACAGAGGTCATTAATTCACTTTGAAAATGTGGTAAGCTATAGTCACACAGCAGCACTGAATTGTTAAACTGTCTCTGAGATGCAGCTGCCTGTACACTTCTGCACTGCAAAGATCTCACCTCAGACCTTAATGGATCCTGACATATGCTATTGATCCAGAAAAGAACAGGTTTGCATTCCATATTGCTGGTGTTGCTTTTGAAGATTTCTCAGATTTGCAGTGCCAGCAAAAAACAATATCATCCAGTATATACTGTAGATCTTTCTCGGGTAAAAGATCTCTGCTATTTTTAATTGTATTTGTATTCTATTTTGTATTTTCTAAATGTACTAAATTTAATTTATTGTATTTGTTGCTTTAATTTTATGGTTGCTTGTTAAGAGCTTTGAGATGTCCTTGGCTTTGAAAAGCGCTATGTAAGAGTTCTTGTTGTTCTTCTTTTGTGTTGTGCAATGGTGATTAAATCGCAATGGGCAGGTACAGTCAAATACACTCTCTTTATCAGTTGTGAGGTAATATCCATACCCTTGTTTGTTATTTACAGTGGCCATTTTCTTCAATATCTGAACCCTGTGAGTTTGCGAATGAATTTATATATGCACACACAAAAATAATTTATGAAACATAAGTTCCTATGCAATGTTACCAGTACCAGTACTCATCAGCACAGAGCACATATGTATACACCACAATTATTTTATGTTTTGTATTTGTAATTAATTTAGAACAATTTGTAGATGTTATTGTTCACTTTGACATTATGGACTTTTTGTGTGATCAGTGGCAAAACTCCTAATTAAATCCATTTTGATTCCATGTTGTAACAGTGTAAAATGTGGAAAAGTCCAAGGGGGTGAATACTTTTGAGAGCCACTGTAGAGTTGACCCTGAGATTATATATATATACTGTCTTTTCAGTTTGTACTCCCCAAATATGTATCTGCAGCAAGGTGAAGTATATTAAACGGATGATTAAATACAAAGTGTGAAATTCGACTCATTTTCAAGGAAAATTGTCAAACGAAGGGGACTTCTGGATAAACACTTGTTTAGGACATTATATATTGGGTGACATGAAAGATGTTTGGAAAATCAAGACTTTTGGATCAGGCTCTGGATAATCAAATAGGAGCTGCATTTGAGCTGTTCTGGCTCAGGAAATTATGAACTAGTGGTTGCCATGGTGATGCTATCAGCAGCAGTGATGAATGATCCCTCCCTCAAATACAAATGACTTGGAAGTGTTGTCAAATTAATGTGCTAATTATTCATTATATTTCTGCATTGAGAGGCTCCAGAAGAACTTCTGCTTTTGCTGATAGGCTCCAAAGACTGTCACTTTGTATAGCCTGTTCCAAGTTGCCTGTTCCTTATTCAACTGAGTGGCTATTATAATGCATGCATGAATAATGTCAGTCCTAAAGAAGATTCAGCTTCTCAAAATGAGCACAGTTAACGCTTAAACAACATTCTGTGTTACACACTAGAGCACTTGCAGGCTTTATAAAGCAGTCTGGCCCAGTGTAGTGAAGAAGAGAAAAAGTTTGATAAATGTCTTCATCAGTTTGAGTTATGTTCCTGGTTTCTGGGCACATACACCAAAACGGGAAAAGAGAAAAGTATTCTTTCTTTTCATTTTGTTTTTGTTGCTTTCACACTTTACAATGCCTATAGTGTTCCATTACAACACTAGTGGAGCAAATCTGTATTTCTTTTAGATTTTCCATGCTGTGCATCCATCGCTAGGCCCAATTGCCACCCCAATCAACCATTCTGCCTCGTATGTGGACAGATTTTCACTGTGAATATACATTTTATTTTCAACCTTTTTATGGAGCTGGCCTGGATATTCCTGCAGATTCGTTTTATATTAATAAAGCAGCTGTGAGACAGGGTCACCTAGTTAATGTTCAGGGTTCTATTTAGGGAGTTGCCATTTAGGACTCCTTTCAAGGTACAAAGAACCTCCTGATTCCTTGATGCAGAAACAGCTACTTTCTTTTGTGCTCTACACTACTGATAATCAATATCTGTGCTTTACATCAACCTGTATATTTTTCAATTGAAGAGAGAACCCCACGTATACTTCTTTACAATGTCCAGAGCCACACTTATACAAAATACAACGATGCTGCCAGTGCTTTTTTCCTTTACATATCACAGAGGTCACTCATACCAGCCCCAATTTGCAGATGGAAAGAGTTTTCAAATCTGATTTCAAATTCATTTATTTTTTCCTGCAGAAGCCATTACCAGGAACAATGGCAATCCATGATTGCATATTTTTTGTTACGGCTGCTAAACACTCTCCTGCCTGATAATGCATTTTTGGATCAAATTGAAAAAGAACAGAGATTCATCAGAATAAATATATAGTAACCCAGCCTGTGCTCACTGGTATTTCATCTTTCCACGTTTTACATGTATAAGATTGAGAGGATTATTCACTTGCTTCCACACTGAGATTGTGGGTTGGATTAAAATAAAATCATAGGCTTGCTATAGCCATGTTATTGTCTGTAGAGACATGTCACTGTACTATCTATACTGATGATCTTTTTTTTAATATATATATATATATATATATATATATACAGTACTGTGCAAAAGTTTTAGGCAGGTGTGAAAAAATGCTGTAAAGTAAGAATGCTTTCAAAAATAGACATATTAATAGATTATATTTATCAATTAACTAAATGCAAAGTGAGTGAACAGAAGAAAAATCTAAATCAAATCCATATTTGGTGTGACCACCCTTTGCCTTCAAAACAGCATCAAGCATCAATTCTTCTAGGTACACTTGCACACAGTTTTTGAAGGAACTCGGCAGGTAGGTTGGCCCAAACATCTTGGAGAACTAACCACAGTTCTTCTGTGGATTTAGGCAGCCTCAGTTGCTTCTCTCTCTTCATGTAATCCCAGACAGACTCGATGATGTTGAGATCAGGGCTCTGTGGGGCCATACCATCACTTCCAGGACTCCTTGTTCTTCTTTACGCTGAAGATAGTTCTTAATGACTTTCGCTGTATGTTTGGGGTCGTTGTCATGCTGCAGAATAAATTTGGGGCCAATCAGATGCCTCCCTGATGGTATTGCATGATGGATAAGTATCTGCCTGTACTTCTCAGCATTGAGGAGACCATTAATTCTGACCAAATCCCCAACTCCATTTGCAGAAATGCAGCCCCAAACTTGCAAGGAACCTCCACTATGCTTCACTGTTGCCTGCAGACACTCATTCGTGTACCACTCTCCAGCCCTTCGGCAAACAAACTGCCTTCTGCTACAGCCAAATATTTCAAATTTTGACTCATCAGTCTAGAGCACCTGCTGCCATTTTTCTGCACCCCAGTTCCTGTGTTTTCGTGCATAGTTGAGTCGCTTGGCCTTGTTTCCACGTCGGAGGTATGGCTTTTTGGCCGCAAGTCTTCCATGAAGGCCACTTCTGACCAGACTTCTCCGGACAGTAGATGGGTGTACCAGGGTCCCACTGTTTTCCACCAATTCTGAGCTGATGGCACTGCTGGACATCTTCCGATTGCGAAGGGAAGTAAGCATGATGTGTCTTTCATCTGCTGCAGTAAGTTTCCTTGGCCGACCACTGCGTCTACGGTCCTCAACGTTGCCCGTTTCTTTGTGCTTCTTCAAAAGAGCTTGGACAACACATCTGGAAACCCCTGTCTGCCTTGAAATTTCTGCCTGGGAGAGACCTTGCTGATGCAGTATAACTACCTTGTGTCTTGTTGCTGTGCTCAGTCTTGCCATGGTGTATGACTTTTGACAGTAAACTGTCTTCAGCAACCTCACCTTGTTAGCTGAGTTTGGCTGTTCCTCACCCAGTTTTATTCCTCCTACACAGCTGTTTCTGTTTCAGTTAATGATTGTGTTTCAACCTACATATTGAATTGATGATCATTAGCACCTGTTTGGTATAATTGTTTAATCATACACCTGACTATATGCCTTCAAAATCCCTGACTTTGTGCAAGTGTACCTAGAAGAATTGATGCTGTTTTGAAGGCAAAGGGTGGTCACACCAAATATGGATTTGATTTAGATTTTTCTTCTGTTCACTCACTTTGCATTTAGTTAATTGATAAATATAATCTATTAACATGTCTATTTTTGAACGCATTCTTACTTTACAGCAATTTTTCACACCTGCCTAAAACTTTTGCACAGTACTGTATATATATATATATATATATATATATATATATATATATATATATATATATATATATATACAGTATATATATATACTAAAAAAAGCATAGTTTGAGCATAAATAGACCTACATGTTAAGGTATGCTTGAGGCCTGTGTTGGTGATGTGTCCATTCTGGAAGCAGCGATTAAAATCACTGACCAGGTCTGGTTAGGTGCCTGACCAGTAAGGGCTACTGAAGCAGAATGAGGTGAACTGTCCTGAATCGTTTTTTCTCCCTAACTCATGGAGCACAAAATCAACAACTCAGGAAGACAGGATTTTTGTTTTTCATTTTGTTCGTACTGACAGCTCTAATGCAATCCACACCGGTGTCCTGAATCTGTGTCCACTCAAATGTGTTCTCTTGGGCAAGCGTGTGTGTGAACTAGTGACTGGGGTTAGTCGGGCTGTTTTGCCCTTATAAAAGTTTACCACAGTAAAAGCAAGTGTAAAAAAAAAAATTAAAAAAACTATGGCAAACCATGGTAAACTATGGTAAATGCATCACATAATAATTACTGTGGGAAACTTTTATAAGGAAAGCTCCTCCACTGTTAAGACATTTGATGACATTTCCTGAGTAAATGATCCATATAAATCGTAAATTTACTGGTATTAGTCTTAGAGCCAGTATAGCAATTTTGGCTGATCCCACCAGCCATATTACGACACAGACAGAACAACGAAATTAGTCCAGAACACAGTTACGTTCCATATTTGTGATTGAGTTGGCTGCATTACACAGAAAATTGATAGCAAATTGGATCGTAGAATAATATGTTTTACTCCTTTAAAATGTAATTTAAAACCAACATTTTCTCATTGAAAAGCCATCACTTATCATTAATGAATCCCTTTGTGTGCATTAGCAACTTCCACATTTATAGCAGAAGCTTGGCTAAGGAGAATAGTTGGATTTCCATTAGTTTGTTTTGTAACATTGTTTGACATCTAAATTGAATTTCTAAACAAGGCTAGAGTTCCATAAAAGTTCAGTTACTGTAAGTATAGCAGTACACAGCACTGAGGTATGGTTCCTTTTAAAGTTCATCACATCAGCTTACATTTCAGGGTGCTATTTACAAATATACATTACACTAACACCTGACAGTGTTTAATATAGTTGCAGAAAGACTATTTTAAACTATATATATATATATATATATATATATATATATATATATATATATATATATATATATATATATATAGTATATAAATATACAGTAACATAAACAGTACCATACACACTTAGGTAGTAACAGTATTTTATTTTTAAAGTAATTTGCAACAGAAAGTGTTGGAGCTAGAGGGATAGATTTAAAGAATTTACCACCAGTGTAATTAGAACTTAGAACTAATTAGAATTAGAACTGGCTGTCAGTGCTAAATACGATTACAAAGAACATTCTGCATTAATCAGCCCGAAGTAGCAGGCAGGTTAAAAGTCAATTTCAGTAAAAGGAATTGTTTTATACGCACATTTACTAGAATATTGGTTGTTCTACATAAGTGGATCAAAATATTGTTCCATACCATGTTGAATTGCTCAATTGTTCATTACTGTAAGCACATTAATGATTATTTTGTTAATGGAAAATGTGTATAAAGAAATACATATTTGACATTGGAACATTTGTATGAAGAAATACATATATATTTTTCAACAATGTTTTTTGTAAAAGAGAAAATGTTTTATACAGAAATAAATATATTCAACATTTTTATTTTATTAATTGCCAACTTATATGTAGGAAGAAATACATTCTTTGATGATACACCTGCTTTTACTAATTCGCTTTGGTAAATCATAAGATCAACCGGTAAATGTATTTATTTCGTCATAATTTCAGACATTTATCAGCTTATTTGCTAAATGTTGGCATTTACCAGTACTGATTGACCAGATTCTGACTTTTACCATAACATATACAGTAACTGGCAAACAAACATTTACCACAGATAATACAATATTTCGACCTTAACTATAGCACACTGTGTGAAATTGGTAGTCGTCATACCCCTATATGTGTGTGTTTATGTAATGATTGAAATTAAAATCTAGCAAGCTTTGTGGTGAAGCTTAACAAAACTTTCCCAGCACTTAGCACTTGACTAATAAATCCTTCATGTTGAGCACCTACAGTATCTCTCCATAGCAGATATGTCCGACTGTCTTGACACTATTGTTCCAGTTCCTCTGGCTAAATGGGGATTTACTGAAAGTGAAATGACACTGCTTTGTTAGTATGACATTTGATTGACACATATGTTTTTTTTTTCTTTTGTCTCTGTCTCTTGCCAACTGTGCACACTATCCTTATTTCCTGTTTTTTTTATTTTTTATTTTTTCAGCTCTAGATGCCACAAAAGACCCCTGCTTGAAAGTAAAGTGCCCTCCTCATAAGGTGTGCATGACCCATGACTACCAAACAGCCATCTGCATCAAACACAATCAGCTTGTGCACAGGTAGGTGACAGCTTTCAACCAGTTTTCCATTGAAAACCAGTCTCCATTAATATGCCTGGACATATCTATCTATCTATCTATCTATCTATCTATCTATCTATCTATCTATCTATCTATCTATCTATCTATCAAAATCCTGATGCTCTGTAATTCTAATAAACAAAAACAAGAGATTGCAGATGATTCTTCAGGGAATAAAATAACACATACACTACGTCACTTGGGATTTTCAAAAAACAGTGTTATTGTAACGAACTCGTGGTATAGTAACGAGAGCTTTAGTAGCAAGTGATTTTCAAACTAAATGTGTTAATTAAATCAATCCATCAATGCTTTGAAATTGAGTCGATGAAGTTGGACGACATGGATTAAAAAAGAAAAAAATGCAAACCCCTCTAGTTATTTAACCTCATTTGGGGGGATATTTTGCCACAGCTTTCTATATACAACTCTTTTAATGTGCATTTTGCAATCTTTTTTTGGTTAAAAAGAAAACAAATACTGTAAGCCATCTATGTATATTTCTTGGAATTTATTTTCTTATGTTGACATCTACTTTTGTATGTTTTTTAGTATGTATGATTGTAGGCTATAAATAAGTAAGTTTGAAGTGCCATTTGTGTTTAGAGTTGTTAGTTATTCTACATGTATATACCATATATGTAACACTTCATTATATTAAGCTTTTAAAATTAGAATAGAACTCCCTAACCCAATACACATTTGTTTATAATTAATTGTTCGCTGAATTCCTCTAACCATGCATTTTCTCTGTTACTCTTTGCTCACCTCCATGATAAATAAACTCAACATGATTGGAAGTAGCCACCGAACACTTACAGTATTATAAGAACATTTTATATGCATACAAACGTGTGAAGGTGAAAGTGTACATTGTACATAAAGTGTGGGGGGAGTCTGAGACCATTACAAATACGTTTAAGTAAAATCCATGTCGATGATCTCAATCACATTCTTTTGGATCTGTGTGTCCTTGTACGCCTGTTCTTCATTCTTGTGTGGATTAGACAGAGGTGTTAAAAGCCAAGGACACATTGCAAATCCAAAATCACATAAGGAAACCTTATTGTAATATCTAATATGCCATTTTCTATACCAAGATTTCATTACAGTAAATCTACAGTAGAGGTCAGCTGTCATATAATGTACGTATACAGAATTCAAATAGGCTACAGCTGCATTGATAATTTCGTAGTAGTAACATTACACTGGGTGAAAATAACGATATATAATTTTTAGCAATACAACAAACATTCTGTAAGGTTACAAATGATTAACACAAGTGAATAAATCTTATTCATAACCACAAGTATAGAAAACGCTAAAATATATTCATAACTACAAATATTGAATTAGCTAGGTAGTCTGTAAGAAATAACTCCTGTACATGCTCTCTCTGTAGTGTCACATTCGTGGTCTGTTAAATTTCTGTTCCAAGATGAATTATATACTCTTTCGTGAATTAAAATCCTCCTTTTCCAAGTGCAAATTAACTCCTGATAAATTATGACAATTAAGACAGATTTGCTTTTAAATTCCCACACAATCAAAAGAAATAGTCACAAGAAGCCCTGCTTCTTAAGAGATTAACATTATTTCGTAAATCAACATAATTTCGGAAATCACATTAGGACGATTATTTAATAACGAAATATGCATAACTGCCTCTTGAAAATACCAAAATCAATGCTACATACCGATTTCTTGATTAACACTGGAGTTGTCATTTACGACCTTTTGAAAATGCTGCCCATGGTGTCAGCTTTAGTTGATATGGAGGAACACTTCAAAACCTGTTGACAAAGTGCATTGAACTTAGAGGGGTTTATAGAAAGGGAATAGCATTCAGTCCCATGTGCTCATCCTGTAAAATGGGCTAAAACAATAGCTCCCAGAATGCACATCCAGAGAACAAAAGCAAACCTCACGTTAATACTGTATGCTGTAGTTTACCTGCTTACTACAATATATTTAGTACATAGACTGACTTTATCCATCTACCCACCTCTAATGGATCCTGGTATTCACATTAGCAGTAATCCAATAATTACCCAGTAATTACAGCCTCCATTCTCAGGTTGCCAAAGCAACCTCAGTATGTAAGACAATTGCAGTTGTTGTTAAATCTCCATCGATGTCAGCAAGCCAATAAATAACCTGTCAAGCTGAGTTCACCCTGTCAAAAAATTACCTAAGTGAATTGGCCCAGGGCACCGCAGGGTCAAGGATGTTTGTGTTTCAGTCACTGTTATTGCTCTGCCTTGTGGGAAGACCCTTGATAATAGCAAATGACTCAAGGGTAGTCTAAGCCTCTTAATCTCCCTAACGTTCAGTTGCGGTAGTGAGCCGTGACACAAATACGTAATAAGTGGAGACCAAGTTAAATATACCCCTGCTTGCACTGGCACATAATATCCATTCTTGTCATTGCAAAGACATTCTATAAATGCTGTGCTTGAAACATTATTTGGTTATAGAGAATGGTTTATGATGGACACACTGTTTTCTAAGAGATAAACTGGTGAAATGACGAGCCGGGTGATGGAAGCACAGTAGCTAAAGTAGTCAAGGGCAAATTTCTCCTTCCTGCCCTGAAGCATCACATTTAATTTCCCAGGCCCCCCACCTGCAGCTGCCCGCTTTCATTTTTAATTATTTGTTTTAATATTTCCTCCTAATGAATGTGATTGCCTGCATAATGTTGTGACAGGGCTCATCAACAACAGAGAAAAGAAAGATTCAGGTCTGTCACATCCAATTTGAGAAATTAAACCAGTGAACCGCAGAGGTCTGTCTTTATTTCTTATGAAGGAGACACTAGAATCATGTTCTTATATAGAATAAATGTGAGCAGGAGCATACTGTCTGCACAGTGATACTCCATGTTCTGCTGCTGGCAGGGGGTTTTCACTTGTAGGGAGAATAATTGGGTTTCATGTATGTGCCTGCTTGAGGGGAGTGTTCTTCAGTCATGAGGAGTCTCTTAAGGAGAGAAAAACATACATTTCAAATAGACAATGTATACTTCAGAAGCAGGCATACAATATTGGAATTTACGGTGGCTGACATTTTAGGAAAATGTCATTGTTTTTTAATGAGTGTACATTTATTGCCACCAATGTGGTGGTGAAAGGGTAATTACAGTATAAGCTTACAGCAGAACCTCTGGAAAATATCATAAACAGTAAATGGATGTGTGAAAATGTTATTGAAATTTAAAGAGATTTGAATTCAGATTTACCAAGTTTACAAGAGGTCCATTGTTCATCTACAGTAATTCTCCAGGACAGCCTGTTAGCCACAAGTGTAAAAATAGGACACAAGTTAACACGTGAAAATAAAAAACACACACACACACACAGCTTGTTATATAGATGTTAAAAGCTGCCAGAAGCTAATTGCTTTTTGGCCTGTACATTTTCCATCAACTAAGGTGAACAGAGTATTAATTGGACTGCATCATTCAACAGATTCCTTGGTTTTTTTTAATTACCTCAGGAGGGAGACAAAACTAAAATAAGATGAACAGGTGTGATTATCCACCTTTTTCACCTTATTCTGAACAATTCAGTGGTTAGACACTGGTGGTGAGATTGAGCCCCGGCACAGCTGCGAAACATCCCTGTGAACCAAGGGGATGAAAGACCACAATTATTATTTGGGGCCCGTAGGAAGGATGGAACTAAAGAAAATGGCATAGATTCAGATGTGTTCTGAGGCAAGAGTTTTACAGTTTGGTTCTCCCTCAGCACGACAAATAGCCAATGGAAAACCATCCGTACAGCAAGGGCCCCAACCACTCACGACTCGGGTGTGCCGGTGGAAAAGGGGCATTACTGTCTTTTTGTTGCTTCCATACCCCTAGAAGGTATATGCCCTCTACTAAGCATTTCATTAGGAATGTAGCAGCTGCCCTTCTCATGAGGTGAGATGTACAGTATGACAACTGTCAGAAGACAACCAAGACCGGGTGATGTATTTCAATGACCGTCCGAAAAGAAGTGGAGTGTGAAAGAGGTGGAGGACAGAGATGTGGTTCTAGTTTTTAAGCTAGTGAGTCAGACTGTGAATGAAAGGGGCAGTTACCTCTCTTCCAGAATAGTGGCAACCTTTTAATTGCTTTCTAGTCTTTTACAGGCTACACATGCACACACTCATAGTTAAAATAGGGAAATTGGGAAGTGTTCACCTGGTTACATTAGAAGACCTCTTGTAATGAAAGTAAAGGCTTTTACTAGTTGGGGTTGAGTATCAAATTGAGATTTTTAGCAATTCGCTAACAGTGTAAACCACACACACACACGCACAAACAGCAAACCGTTTTACAGATTGATATTCACAGTGATTACCCAGTACTGTCACTTTGCCTTTTCAATTTTTTTTTCTTTTTTATCGATTTGAAATGACATACATATTAGCGCTGCATAAGCAAATCCGCACAGACACAGACATATAAATTATGAACCTAATTTCCAAACAGCTTTCCCAGGATGGCTTGATCTAGGAAACACACTTTTTTGTGGCTAGGCAAGTGCAGCTTCTATCGCAGGGGAATTCCAATGAATCATCCTCTCATTGTAAGCTGCGGTCTGAAACCTAATACGATCTCATCCGCATGAGAATTTAATAAACCTACATGCTAATAAAAAGTGTCTGGTAGGGCACAGAATTATATCAGCACAGCTTGGAGCTGATTGTTTTTAACTTTGTGCTTTGTGTTTAGTAATGGCACCATGCTGTATGCGCTGCAGGTGGGGACAATATACGTTCTAGCTGGAGGGTTGAGAGTTATTATAACTTAATAAAAAATCAATCGCAACATGTTTATTTTGTGTTTGCAGAGTGTGAGGAACCAGTTGCCATGGAGACTAACTCAGTGTAGAGGATAAGTGTGAAGTTCTTCTTGCCGACATTGGCAAATCTGATGAATCTTGTATTAAGCAGACTGAGGTTATTAAGTTTTGCTTGAAATATTTTGGTTTAGCAGTACAATTGATTTGTTTTTAAAATAATGTATACAAAATTTAGTAGATACATTTAGTAAAAAAATTAAAATAATATTTGAAATATTTATAGTTGGTTTCACAGACTCTGATTAGCACTAATCATGGACAGCCTACAGTAATTTACTATTTACTGTTAATTAGAGTCTGCAACCAGCCGAAAAGGAGATACTGATACAGGCTAAGCATGCCCGCCCCCCCCATCCCACTCCAAAATGTACACACCACACACACATACACGCACATGAAAACACTCACACACGCACACACACATATAAACATTTATAATGTGATTTCATTTAAAACGCCTTAAGCAGATCTGATCATTTAGTATTCCAGCTAGCAGTGTCATCAAATTTACTCATCTTAGTACTCTATTAAGTAATTAGTGCACAATGCATATTAAGTGCAGAGTTGGCATACGAAGATGTTCATTATACTTGCAAAAAAAAGGGGGGGGGGGTTCTGTACACTGAATATTAAATATTTACCTGTCACTGATTTTTTTTTAATGATTTGCTTGGAATATTAAACCAACTGTATAATGAAGCCCCTCAGCTTTCACTTTTTTTTCCCTTGTACAGTGCTGAGCAAATCCTTTCAGATCATAAACTGGGAATAAACTATGCCTGCATGCAGTTAATCAAAAAAAGCTAGCCAAGTCAATCTCCTTGGAGGTTTCCTAACTATTCATGTATTTTTCCACCTCAATGGCAAAGAAAAGCACAGGCTCAAAATTCTCACTGAATGTTACAGGACTGTAGCTTTGTGTATGATCGTGTGCCATTGGCAGAGGAGGCATGACAGTAGCAAGGTTACGGTACATTGATTGATGGCACAGAAACACATGGAACTGTTCTGGGTACTGTGTAATCTGATCAATATACACATTGCTTAAATAGGGTTAATAGTGATAATACAATCTCTGACTATCCACTGTATCCACCAGAAAAAATGTGGTTTTGTGGTATGTGCAAAATAAAAATGCCTTGTATCAAATACTTTGAATCAGATGACTGGTATCCCCCATTTGTATTGGTCCCTCTACCATTTACCATGTGGCCACAATCCTCTGCCTACCTCACTGGATCAATTGGAGGCCATACTCATGGGGTAATGTATTTAGCCCTATACTAAATATATGATAAAACATACATTATATGTAGCAGATGGAAATAATGTCACATTATTGATTCAAATGGTATTTAAAGGAGGATGCAACAAAGCCAAAATATAAAATGTGAACTACTGGGCAGATGATTACTTAGTGTTGATTTTAGGAATAATGCAATATCGCTCCAGCTGCCAGAGGTATATGAACATCTGTTGGCTGCTATGGACATTGCATTTATCAAGCCTGGATTATTTGGAGGAAAAAAGAGAAAATGCTGCACAGTATCAGTTTTTGTCAGGGTTTTGTCAGTTTTTTTTATCAGGGATATCTGATTTCTTTATGGAAAACAAGGAAACAAAATGCACTTTGGCATTCCACTATGACAACCAAAATCAGTGATTTGACATGAGTGGAGTTCATGAATTAACAAGTCAATAACTGCAAAAAAATATTTTTTACAGACAATTAATTCATTAAGGGAAGAAGTGGGGAACATTTTTATTTTTAGTTCAACGTGGGTGGCAGTGGAGAGATGTGAGCAAGAGATCAGAGAGAAAACACTGCCACTAGTTAATGCATAATAACTTATTTAAAGGGAGTGCTATTGCGTGTTTTTGTAAAGTCACCAACACTTTTTCAACAATTAATATCCCAAAATGCTTTATATATTTTCTGTGTTATGGAGGATCCTCGGGGGAAATGTAACTGTGCCCTGTTACACTAAACATTGTTAAAGTTCAATGATTAACAAGCAAATTATTCAGACAAAAT
The DNA here is from genome assembly GCA_030684275.1 of Acipenser oxyrinchus oxyrinchus. Lineage (NCBI taxonomy): Eukaryota > Metazoa > Chordata > Actinopteri > Acipenseriformes > Acipenseridae > Acipenser > Acipenser oxyrinchus. Next base: position 9,230,407 of record CM060268.1, read on the forward strand.
TGTCCGCATGTATTACCATTGGCTAATGGTTTGCACCTCTGTTCTTTTTTTTTTGCAGCCTGCAACTTAAGAGAGGAAACGTGGCTCATAAACACTGGATGGGAGCTGGAAACCCAGCCAAGTGCAAGCCCTGCCCAGTGACTCACCCCAGCCCTGTGTGTGGCTCCGACGGGCACACATACTCCTCCAAGGTAAACATGGGGTTGTCAGTTGTGCAGGTTTGTGTCGTATGAGCAGTGCTGTTATGAATACTTTTGGATAAAGAAATAAAACAAGGTAATGGGATGTAAGCTCAACAACCACAATCAATATTTACCTTCTACTACTACATTTATAATATGTTTCTTTGCTATATAACTGCGGAACGTAGCACCTGTTCTGGTATGTTGGCTAGTGAATACATGCATGTATAATTTTTTAACTGCTTTTTATTCTTAATAATGTGATTGAAAGCAATTCTGGTTGAATTCATGGTTGACTGTACTGTGTGAAAGCACTACCCTGCTCTCTTGGTGAGGATTTTGATTCTCAAGGGCTCTGGTCTCAGTTAATAAACTGGAAGCAATTGGATTCAGTTCATTTTATGTCAGAGATTTTTTGAAGTGTTTTTTGGTGGTTTGTACATTTAAAGGGACATTTGATTTAAATATATTAACCTCTAGGTACCTGCTAAATGAATTATCATTATTGAAGTATTTTATTGAGTGTGGAGGTCGATTTAATCTAAATATTTTGAAATCTCAATTGTCGTTTTTTAGAATAAGTTACCATCATAGTCACCTCTTAATTGCAATCACAGTTGATTGGAGAAAAAGCACTGTAGCATTTGAATATATGTCTAGGATTAGAAGAAATTGTCAGTCAGGAAATGAGGGAAAAGAAGAAGCTAAACAAAGGTGATGCCAATGATTTACTATCGGTGTGGATTTCCCTAACATGAATACAAAATGTATGACTTTATATGTAAAAACAAATTGAGGGAGATTTAAATCTGAGATTTGCATTATGCATGGAGGGGGTATTCTACTAATGGCGGGAGGTTTTTTTTTTTTTTAATTAAGATTTTAATCTCAAAGCTTCAGATAATGCATGAACAGCATGTTTCAAAAGAAGGTATTTTGCAGTCAGCAAAGAAAATTAAAACTCAGGATTTCAATCTTTCCGATGATAGCCAAAGCATTAATATCATGTAAATGACAAGCTTTAATACGAGAAGGGAAATGTGAAAGATGTTAGCACCCTGCCTGCATGCGGTGTATTAATATCACATGTTTGTAAAAGGAATTTGAAGTGTTAAAAAGGAGGATTTTGTTTAATTATCTTTTGTTAAGTAATCAGTTGCATAAAATAACACAGTGATAATGTAACACATTGGGACCGACTTTATTCCCAGCAATGCTGTCCCATAATTCCACCAGCTATATGAATGTGTGCTTGCATAACTCCTGTTAAAAGACAGAGCCTTATCTTATAAAGCCTGGATTTTAAGATCTTCAATTACGGCATGTCATCAGGGCTTCCCGTGATATGTATGCATAAGAGGCATTTTGTGATGCACTCCTATTGCAGATTCTGTTCCCATGTCGGTTAGATACATTGAGGTTAAAAACTCTATAACCACAAATATATAACTTTCATTTTAGAACTCCATTGAAAGTGGAAACTTGTCTTTATTTGTTTGACCTTCCCCTAACTTTCTTATGGTGTTTGTAATCATTCTGATTAGTTCTTTGTTCTGTTCCAATCATGTTCACACTATGATTTATGGAGTTATTATCATGTTTCTCGACAGTATACCTTTATCTTGATTTGAACTTGTTTTCAGCTTGCGTGCTGATATGTACTGCCTGATTAGACTTCTTTACTCCATACTTAGAATGATTATAAGTATCATGCAATATGTACGGAAATATTTTAAAATATTTTAAAAACAGTTCTTTTTTTTTTTTTTTAAAGAAGTGCATTTGTAGCTTCAATAATGTACTGATATGTTCTAAAAGTGCATGAGTGAGAGAACTTTATAAAAGATAATCCAAACATTCTGTAAGTCAAATCTGAGTTTCCTGTACAT